>VMDR010031019.1:0-12178 GCA_007922815.1 Macrotus californicus
ATGGCCAAATTTGGAATCTTTTGAAAAATAAAATACATAATAATTATACTGGATTATAAACCAACTTTTCACTCTAAATCCATAATGATGTAACCAAATAACTGAATAAATGAAAGATTAAAAATAAACTCTTCGTATACAATAATTCCAATAAAGAAATGTAGAAAGAAAGAAAGAAAGAAAGAAAGAAAGAAAGAAAGAAAGAAAGAAAGAAAGAAAGAAAGAAACCACCATTATAACACAATATTTTGTTTTCAGGAAAAATCCACTAATAGTTAAATTAGTGGGTAAAGTCTAAGAGAAACAGAATATCCATGCAGTTTCAAAGTATCTGCTCCACAACACTTAGAAATTACAAAGGGAAAAGCAGCAGTGTTTCGAGAATCTTGGCAGACAGCACTTCATCAAGGTCAACATCACATAAGCATCTCCACACTGTGAAACCGCTGTCACAATATGATGCGCTGAGAAGGGTTTATTACCTCTGTGATCCCTTTCCCAATAATGAATAATCACAAGTTAATCAAGAGAAAACATCAGAAAAGCCCAAACTGACAGATATTCTGCAACCTGACTGGCCACTACTCTTCAAACATGCCAAGGTCATGAAAGACAAGGACTGAAGAACCCTCAATGTTGAAGGGATAAGAAAACATGAAAACTAAACACTGGATTGGACCCTGGAATAGAAAAGAAACATCAGAGAAACAATTGGTAAAAATCAAGTGAATTATATATTTAATAATATTTTACCAAGATTAATTTCTTAGTTTTAGTAAATGTGTTTTTGATTATATAAGATGTTAATATAGCCCTGGCTGGTGTAGCTCAGTGGATTGAGCATGGGCTGGGAATCAAAGGGTCGCTGGTTCGATTCCCAGGCAGGGCACATGCCTGGGTTGCAGGCCAGGTCCTCAGTGGGGGCCACGTGAGACGCAACCACAAATTGATGTTTCTCTCCCTCTCTTTCTCCCTCCCTTCCCCTCTCTCTAAAAATAAATAAATAAAAATCTTTTTAAAAAGTTCTTAAAAAAAGATATTAAGATAATGGGAAGCTAGTGCAGTTGTAACTCTGCTGTAAATCTAAATATATCTCAAAATTAAAAGGTAAAAAAATGGATTATTGATTAGTTCTGACCTCAGTGAACATCATCTATTTGGAAAGAAAACACACAAAACAATATTATTATGCAATAAGTGTAAAGAGAGATACAGGGTATCATGAAAGCCAAGGACTTACTCCGAGCAGATCAAAGACTGTGTCATGAGAAAGCATATGACATTTACAATGAGCCTAATAAAATGTTGCTTATGGCAGAAGCAAGCTTTAATTTTCAGAATGAATTTTTTAAAAACTGTACGAAAAGCTATAAGGTGTCCCAAAAACTTGAAGTGGGTTGATTCAGGTGAAACAAAGGCAAAGTGGTAAACCTGGAAATACAGGTAAACATTAGAGCCTGCGGGATGCGTTCTTTTCTCTTCCGCTTTGTAATTAGGGGTCACAAAAAGGCTTTATATCAGGGACATAATGGGGGCAGTTTTGTGTTTTAGAAACGTTTTGATAGTGTTGTGGCAAACAAAATGAAAGCACAAAGTGTGTGCTTACTAGCTCAATATTTATTCTTGCAATTTAACTTTAAAGTGCTTTATTAATGCAACCTATCATACAAATTTTATAGAACCTTAGGGATGGAAATTTTTAAAGTCTTCTAGTGCCAGTATATTGATCTTCACTCCTCAAATGAACAACCCAGAAATGTCTATCACTACAGAAAATGCATTTAAACTCAAATACTGTGCCTAATTAATACATCAAAAATATTCTTTATACTTCTTTGGACAACATAGTATTGTGGCTCACACTGTCATTTGTGTAGGCAATGAATATTTATTGAGCGTCCAAGCACTGTGTGCCAAGCACTATTATAGGTGTTAAAGATTTAAGATTAAAAAAATTGAGACTGAAAAAAAAAGAAAAACTTCTTCATGGAGCTCATGATCTAGGGATAAGTGGTAAGATTACAACATAATTAACTAAATTATGTATTTACAGTACTGGAAGGTGGTCAGAGCTATGGAGAAACACAGAGTGACATAAAGGTGACAGGGAAATGCTGGAAAGGAGGAGGCTGTGCAATTTTAAATAGGGTGGCTGGTTAGTTCTTATTTAAGAAGTGATACTCAATCAACTCTTGCAAACACCTGAGGGAAGATCTTTCCTAGTAGTACAGGCAAAAGCTCGGACAAAAGCTCTGAAAAAGAGGCTGTGCCTGGAATATGCAAGTCAGAACAAGGAGCTCAGTGTGGCTAAAGCTGAGCAAAAAGGAGAGTGGTATGTCATCTTAAAAGGGTAGTGTGGAAGCAAGATATAGGACTTGGCTGGCCATCGTAAGTTTGGCTTTTATTTTGAATAAAAATTATTGTGAGCAGAAAATGACATTATTTGGCTTTTTTATGTTTTTTAAAAAAACCCTTGCTTCCATATTGTAAATAGCCCAAATAGGGAGTGGCAGCAAAGATAAAACCAGAAAAATCAAATAGGAGGTGATTACAGTAATTTAGAAAAGAGATTATGAGACTTGAACCAGAATGGGAGATGTGGTCAGATTCTGGGCATATTTTGAAGTTAGAGCCATCAGGATTCCCGAATTCAATACGGAATATGAGGTTAAAGTCAAAGATAATGTCAAGTTTTCCATCTAAGCAACTGGAAAGATCGAGTTGATGTTAACTGAAATGAAGACTACTGTAGATGGATCAGCTTTAAAGATAAAGATAAGAGGTTTCATTCTGAATATGTTAAATTCAAACATGTTTACTATTTTTACTACTAGACATCCAAGTATAGATCGCTCATCAGCAATTGGATTTATAAGTCTGGGTTTCTGAAGTGATGTCTGGTCTGAAAACACAGTGAAGAGATATCAGTATGTAGCATCTGAACCATGATTCTGAATGCGCTCACAGAAAGAGGAGTAAGTGTGGATCAGGTATCAGCACACTTTTCCTCTCAAGAGTCAGACAGGAAATATTTTAAGCTTTGAGGGGCATGTGGCTTCTGTCACAATTACTTGGCTCACCTATGCAGCTCAAAAGCAGCCGTAGATAACAAATAGGTTATGTTCAATAAAAAAACTGTATTTATTAAAACAGCCATAGGTTGGATTCAGTGCACGGGCCCCAGTTTGCTGGTCTAGTTAAACAAGAAGGATCAAGGATGGAGCCCTGGGACACAACGTTCAGAGGTCAAGGAAGAAGAGAACAAGGATCTGGCACAGGAAGTTGAAAAGTAGTAGCCAGAGAGGTAATAAAAAACAAGGAAAATGTGGTCTTATGAGCAAGAAGTGAGAAAGTATTTGATGTTAGAAAAAATGATTCGAGACTATCAAATGCAGCTGATGGTTCAAGTAAAATGAAGACAGAATTATCAGCAATTTGAGGGTCACTGGGGTCTTGACAAGAACAGTTTTGGTAAAGTGATTAGGGGCAAAAGCTTGATGAAGTGCCTTTAAAATAGACCAGAGGTAATGAATATAAAGATATTAAACTCTTGCTAGGAGTTTTGTTACAAAAGGAAGAAAAGGTGAAGCTAAGAATTTCTTGTTAAAATGTGACAATAAGAGCACATTTTGGTGTTAATAGCAATGACCCAGTAAAAAGGAGAAAATTGTTAGTACAGGAGAAAGAGGACAGAATTGCTGGGACCACGTCCTTGGGTAGAAAGAAATAGGATCTAGCCCACAAATAAAGATGCTGTCCTTAGACACAGGTGGGACAGGTCATCTATAATAAGAGATGCAAAGCAAACTATAGGATCCAGCAGAAGTAACGCCTGTTTGAGCATGGTTGGTAGGGTAGTTTTATGGGTATAACAATTTATAGTTTTAATTTGAATATTTCACCTAAAATTTCATATGGTGTGTTTGAATGTGATATTCTTATGTTACAGAATTATATGTTTATGATTTTGTTATAAAAGAGCTTGTAATAAAAAAGGAACATTATTTGCGCTGGACCTTGTGTGAGTAAAGAAAGGGAGGCAGGTGGTTAGATCTGATTGTGGGAGATTGTGAAAGCTATTTTCTGAAAATGAACAGCTAAGAGTAAAGGTTGTTGAAGGTCTGGAGATTTGAAGAAAAGGAAGGTATGAGATAGTTAACTAAGGAAATGGGAAAGTGACTGGATTAGAAAGTATAGTGATTGACAGGCAGGGAAAGCAGTCAGCCATGTTCTTTGATTTTTTTCCTGCCCTGTTCATCCACACAGGAGCAAACAGCCATATGTCGGGTTTTACCAGTGTTAGAATTTCACAATAGTGTATGTCAGAGTAAGAAAAAGGCAAGAGAATTTACTGTATGTGCAGGGGGGTGGCCATGATGAAGGAAAGTAGTAATTAAGCTGTATAAAAGAGGAAAGTGACATCATGAAAGGGGGAGGGACAACAGAAAGAATAGTAGGATCAAAGGATTATAGGTCCCAGTGGGTCTGAAAGATTGTTGAATTTGGAGAATTAGATGAAGGGAATGAAAAGGGGAGGTACTGGTCAGAAAGTGGCATGCATGAAAGATGCCGCTGGCCTACAGTTCCCAGTAATGACAAGGTCATTGCCTGTTTCACAAGTCCCAGACCTTCTTCCAAGTACTTGGTATGCATTCACCTATACGATGTACTTAATGTCAACAAGCACGAGAAGTCATTGCAACACTGAGTAAAATAGTCATTGTTGACTCCTCTGTAGCCGTCCATAAGGTTTTTTCAGAGGCAAATCATTCCAGTTTCTCATTTAACATTGGATAGGCAAAGACACCTTTCTGAAGGATTTCAGGGCACCTCTAAAGAGGCCACTAATCACTTCAGAACTTGTATAGAACTATCTTTTTTCTCTTTAAGGCTTCTTCTGATATTACCAAGAATAATATCTGTATCGTTCGTAAACCATAAATATAAACTAAACAGCAATACTACACTGGCCATAAGATGATTTAATGAATCATCTTGCCTAAAGAGAAAAGAAACATATTTTAAAACTTAGAGGAAAACACAAAATTCAATAAAATAACCAAAGGGGTTAATTATGTATATATAAAACATAATTACTGAGTACACCGTCTTAGAATGCACTAAAGTTGTTCTCTAACCTACTGAACTTCGGAATAATGTTTATTCTCAGCGGTGTCAAGTACCCAGTTTGAGCTCAGTAACGACTAGCTGAATGAGTCCCTGGAAATCCGTGACCTCTACCCAACATTCACTTTTTTTTTCATTTTCCTTATGATATAGAATCTGAGTCAAGGCTTGTTTTCACCTTTTCCCAGGACTATACTTACACGAGTTTTTCTCCAACTCACATTAGGTAACAGCCTTGCATCATAAATACAATGCTGACAGAACTGTACTATTTATAGCCCCTTGGCTTCAAAAGACATTTCCCCCTCATTAATTCATTTCCTTTTGGTCCCAATCCTCACCCTTTATGGGACAATGTGTAACAGGGACAAATCTTCCCCTGATTTGCTCATGCTCAGGAAGGAAGCTAAGAGCCTGGAAAGCCATACTTCATATACCAAGATGATGCCAGCCAAGCCCTGGCAAGAGAACAATTGAACATTCTCAGATTAATTTCATGGCTGTTTGTTCCATCCCAAAATCACATGAAGCGCAGGCCTCCAGGTTGAAATTGCATCACTCTGTCCTTGCTACCCAGGTAAGGGCAGTGAGAAATGAGCATATTCTCCACCATCTAATGATAAATAATGACTTTTCCCTTCACAACTGAGATGTATTTTATAGCATCATCAGAGAAGCCTAATTACCAAACAAAATGATAAGATATATCAGGGCACACAGAGCTTAGATTAAACTCACAAGAAATAGGCATTTGCATCTTCACCATCCATCAGTGTCACGACAGTAACAGAAAAGGGGCAACTGGAAGGTGCATAATGAATATTCCATTCAATATTCATTTGGATTGTGAATAGCTTAAAGTTTTAAACTGCCCTGGTAAAAGATTAAAAGAGAAGGATGCAAACATGTCTGGCTGCTAAGAAGAACTGGCAAGCAAAGTTGGAGAGAAAAATAATAAAGAGAACATTTAACATTAACCAGGTAAAAATTAAATGCTGTGGGCCCACGAAGACAGGAAGGGAAGCATTTGCTTTTAGGGAGTTGACAAGCAAATTTGGCTTTCATAAATTTTGATCTGTAATTATTCAGGTAGACTAATATTATGCTTTCTGCAATAAGGTCATTCTTGTAATCACATTTTTTTACAGTAATAGTCCCTTAACCATAAGTGGTGTTTTTTTTAATATTTAGAGGTCTTCCTGGTTGTGAGCTTATTTCTTGTTTTAGGCTTGCATGACTCATTGAGCTGGGTATTAAATTGAGACTTTGAGTACTCTAGATTCTTGTTTATTGAGCTTGACCTTGTCATTTCAATATCCATAAAAAGAAATAATGATTTGTTGGGGGCAGTGGCAAAGAATTAAAAAAAAAATTTTTTTAAACCACAAAAGGAGTTGAGAGCATGGAGTACAGAGTGGGAATTAACATTCACTGAGTCACTGAGTGCCTACCAAGAACCAGGTGCCATCGAAGTACTAAGCAGTTACATACACAATCTTAATTAATCCAACAACTGTGACTGGTTGAAATTAGCACAACCTGATATAGCAGGCAGTTAGGCAGACTTGAGCAGAGTAGAAACAATAAGCCAAGTACTGAAGCTCGCCAGGGTGGAAAGGGTAACCCTTCCTCCCCTAGCATACAGCTAGCTGGTCATACTCCTGACCTTTCACACCCCTGGTCATGCAGTTCGCACCGCCCCCTGACTTTCCTCCCCCGACATGTCACTAGTCACGTGGAGGACTGAGGAGGCCAGAAAATAGCCTCATGCAACTCCCATACAAGCCGCTGCATAACCCCTCCCTTAAGCATTAAGCCTTCAGAGCAATGAGGTTCTGGCCCACATCAAATAATCTTACAAACAAAGCCTCAGGCCTGTTTACCACAGAGACAGAGTTTCGGTCAAACTAGAGATAATGATAACATCTAGGCCTCAGCTGTGTGTCAGCTCCAGAAAAGCTGCAAAACCAGACAAAGCCATGCCATGGCTGCCATCAGGACCAGCTGCAATGACTAGTGACTCCAATCAGCACCAATCAGTAGAGACCACAGCCCTGAAAAGACACACCTGAAAAGCTGGTGGATATGTTATTGAGATCTTCCCCTGAGACCTCTCCTAAAATCCCGTCCATTAAAAACCCTTAAGACACAGGCCCCAGTGCTCTCATGTGCGTGGGCGCTTGCTCGCGCTCTCTCTCTCTCTCTCTCTCTCTCTCTCTCTCTCTCTCTCTCTCTCTCACACGCCTTTCCACCTCTCCTTTCCCCAGGCGTGTTTTCTTTGCCTTTCTTTGTCCTAAGGTCCAAGGGCCCTACTTTTGTCTCTATAACATGTTTCCTGAGTCCACATGGCCCAGCTGGCTCCCTTCTTCTATCCCTGTGACTTTCTAAATAAACTTTTGCTTGTATTTGAGTCTTGGCTTTGAATTTCTTCTTAGTCAAATCTCAAGGAAAGAGATCTAACATCTGGTGTTGTTTGCTGCTAACAAATCCATTTTTAAACGAAGAAAATTAAGTTCAGAAAAGAGAAACTTGTCAAAAGTCACATGGTAGGAAAGAGGTAGAACCCAAATTTAAATCCAAGTCTATATAAACTCATAGGCTTTATTATTTTTATTATCTCATATTGTCTTTTTTGTCCCTGTGAAAGCCATTAAAGATCAGACTCAGGTTGCATTTTGTATGCCCACTCAGGGCACATAGTATGCACCCAATTAATATTAATACTTGTTAAAGAAAAGAAGGAAGGGAAGAAAAGAGAAAGGAAAGAAAGAACAGAGAACCATCCTGCCATTCAATATTAAACCATGTTTAGTAAAATCATAAGTAGAAACAGTTAAAGATAATTTTTACAAGTAAAATACATATAAATATAAAATAAACATATGTACCCAAGGTTTTTTTAATTTACCAACTGAGGGAACCAATAAGATGTTACAAATGGTACAAAAGGAAATTGAAAGAACCACGCATATGTAGAACATAAGGAATGATGAAATAAATTTGCTTAATAGATGCAACACTGGTTAATGCCCACAGAGCAATAACCAACAGCATTTCCAGAGTATGCAATTTGCATTTCTATGGACAAAAATCATTTACATTACTATTTGTATTATGCAACTTTATAGAACTGTAAAATAGCTCAGACAGATGAAAGGCAGAGATAACCCAGAAGATAAGCAAAACAGAAGACCCAATAATCTTTCTTTGCCCATTTCTGGCCTTCACAATTTTTTGTACCATTACCTTAGAGTCTAAAATTTATAACCACTTAATTCTTAAAGTTCTTTGCCACTACCTTGCCAGTTGTTTTCATTTAGTTTCCTTTGTGGAACATACATTAATCTTCCTGTTCATAGATATTTTCTTGTCCAACAGCAAGCATTATATCTTACATGTAGTACATTATATCATTCAAAACTACGTAGCAACTTATTGTCTGAGAATAATTAATAAACATGAGAAAATACCTCCCCTGGGTTCAGGATATCTTTAATAATCAATTTAAGTATGAAACGGCATTTGCTTACATAGTGTGAATATTTCTGCTATGGTGGGTCTAATCTTGCCTCTTACTTAAGATATGGGAATTGGATAGGCAGAGGAGATCCCAGAATGATGGAAGGAACTTCTGTTCATCTGTACCTTATTAAACAGTCTGGAGAGGGGCAAACCATGGCCAGCACATGTCAGCACAACACTAAAAGGTATTCATGAGTAGTTATTTAGAGGGGTTTATAGCAGCTGGTGGAGTGCTGCCCACCTAGGATTTCGCTAAGCTCATTTTGAAAAGATACTACCAAACTTTATGCCAGCAATCACATTAGGCTATTGGCTGCACTGGGACTATTCTGTTGTCCTAGAAAATAATAGAAACACAATAAAAAGAGGCTCTTCCCTCTGTTTCACCACAGTGGCCTCCTCAGCACAACAGAAGACTTCAGCTTTATTTGTTGAACTGTGTCCAGATGTTTGGGAGAAAGATACTTCAAGAAAGTTTTAATTATCCATAAAAACAATGGTACTTTGAATAATTAAAAACCTGGATGATAATAAATAACAACTACTATAATATTATTTTTATCACCATGTAACTTATATCTAGAATATGTCCGAAGAGTATTTAAGATGATTCAAAACTTATTCAACCAGTATTGTGCTGAATATAAATATGACATGGTCTCCCTTCGAAGGATCTATTTGGAGGAGCGAGTCATAAACAAACTAGATGAAGTTCCAAAGAAAGGCAGAGAAAGGAGAGATTAATTCAGCTCAGAGGGCTTCACAAAATTGATCTGAACTTTGAAGGATAAATACAAAGACAAAGAGTAAAGAAGGCTTTTCCAGATGTCTCCTATGTTGAGGAAATACAAGTAGTTTCATCAGTTAAAAGTAGTTAATGGAATCTGATGGCAGAACAGGGAACTAACATAGTAAGGGGAACATAATGCCCAAAATACAAAAGGCATTATTATGAAGGGCACTGAATGCCATGTTCAAGCTTTTATACCTACCTAATTGGTAAGAGGGAGACAGCAAGATTAAAAAATAGGAGAGATATCTAGAAGTCACATGAAAAAAAAGACTTTTAAGAAGGAAGTAGATAATGGTGCCAAAGGCCACAAAGTGATCATGGAGGATAACATTTGAATTTTGCTGCTCAACATCTAAACCATTTGTTTTTTTACTTGGGGGAAAATTCTGCTTTAAGTGAAGGGCAAAGGGCCATGTCTCTACTGGAGAAAGTACACAGCAGCCAGGGTTTATTGAGACAAGTGGCCTGGGTTCAGGCAACTGGGTATTTCACCCAGAATTTTTCATTCTCAAGTGAGGATAAAAATGTACAGCGACAGCTCATAATTCACGCTCAGTGACTGTGGAAGTGTCCAGTGTTTGCCAGCACTTAACTGAAGTGTGACTTGGCCATGGGACCTGTTACTCGGCTTCCTGTGTTTTTTTTATCCATTGTCCAGTCCTGGTTCTCGAGCACTCCTATTGGTTCTGTAAGCTACCCAAAGTCCTTCTCATACATTTATTTTTGGTTTATGTCAGCAAGAGACAGTTTCTAACGCTTACGTCTACAAGCCCACAACAATACCCAAGACAGAAAGTAGATTTTGATTGTGATGACTGGATGAGCACATTTCCTTACTGATAGCAGTTTCAATAGGATGAGGCGGCAGCAGACAAACTGAATTGGAATACGAGTCCAATGTTAAATAAGGAAAATGGATGCACATATATACACCATTTTTTCAAGTAGTTTGGCAGTGAATGAAGCAAGGTAAATAGGAAAAGCCAGAGATGAAGAATACCTTTCCCCCCCTTTTTTTCCTAATAAAAAGGCTTAAGAATCTTTGTAAGCTGAATGACACTCTAGTTAGAAAATATGATTTTAGAAGAGAGACAAATGAAAATAAAGAAAACTTAAAAGTTCAATGGGAGTGACTATGACAGTTTTCATACCCAATAGTATACATTTTACCTATGAAGAAGTGAAATAAATAAGGAAGTGCATTTATCTCAATTAAGGAAGATACTAAAAGGTTAAAACACTTTAAGAGCAAAAAAAAACTACTTATGGAGTAATTTTTCAAGACTACTCATATTCAATAATCCATATATGACACCAATCAAAAATATTTTACAAATAATGTAGCCCATATTCTTTATAGAACCACTTCTTAAGAAAATCTATGACCATAATATTGAACTAATCCAGTGAGGGCATTTTTACAGGAAGCTAAGGTAATGCAGTTTAGGCATAGAGATTTCTGGTCACCTGACTTACTAAAAATAGAACTTGAAGTGAATAGAATAAACAAATCATATATAATTTGCCTCAGAAAATATCACGCTAACCACCTAGAAAATTCCTATTCACTCTTCAAGAATCGGCAGGTATGGCCTCCTTTTTAGAGCCTTTCTCTAAGTAGGAGAGACAGTATCCATCCTTCTGCTTTCGTGTCTTTATGGCACTGAGTCTACATCTCGTCATACACGGCAGACTCCCTGGAGAGAGGGATGCCATGGAACCCAATATCTACTACAGTACCCAGTACATAATAGGAGCACAACAAATACCATTGGGGTGGGTTAATGTGCAAATGAAATTTTATCACATACCATTCATGTTAGCCAAGCAACTGATAAGGTCTGACTAGTTTAAAGCTATACTCTACAATAAAGATTTAGAGCATAGATTCTCTGCAGCTCACTAAAGTAGGATCCATACTGTCTCAGTGGCTTTGTTGGCTAAAGTTTTGGAAGGTGAAATAGAGTATGTTCTCTTATGTTAAGAGTATTAAAGTGCTGCAATTTAAGCAAGAAATGGTATCGTTGTGACTCTAACATCTTGGATAATAACTTTATATATCATATGGAAATAGCATATATTCTACTTTTGCCACAGTGACGTGTGCTTTGTATCATAAATCACTTCCATACAGTAGCCCATTCTGAACTTATGAGCAAGGGGAGCTTTGCAGCAGCAGTCTGGTTGGCTGAGTTCACATGTGTGCGGTGAGCAGAGACTACGTTCTAAAGGGATTGACTGAAGCTGTGCCTGCATTCCATGCATATTATTTTTATGTTGATTGTATGTTTAATGTTTGGCGGTTTGGGAGACACTAAAAATTTGGGAGAATGTTGCTGCATCCTCATCCAAATGGTAAAAAAATAAAGTCACCCTTTGGGGCCATTACTTCCATAATTAAGACCTTGATTGTGCTGATACATTAATACATGATAAGTGTATCTCATTATTATGAAAAATTATCTGTTGTCTTAAATATTTTAGAGCAAAAGGAAGACTATGGAAAAGTATAAACACATATTGACTAAAATATGCTTTCCCAGTATTGATAAATATAATACAGAGCTGAGTTAGTAACACTTTCCTGTATATCATAGCACTGTGTGCTTCTTTATATCCTACTTAATTAGAACTGCCTATTTCCTTGTTAGCTTCTTCCACTAGGTTCTGAGCATCTTGAGGAAGAGGTAATCTCTTAATTATCTTTGTTTCCTTCATGCCTAACCCAGTTCTTGG
>VMDR010031020.1:0-12174 GCA_007922815.1 Macrotus californicus
CAAGAATCAGAAAATATGGGATCCAGAACAGACATCCAATATATGACAGAAGCAAAAGGAATATCCTGGAAAAAGTTCAGGAGAACACTTGGTCTTTATTGATGTATATCAACAGACTCTAGAAAAAAACTATTTTTTTCTAGAAAATATATTTGAATACCTAACATGTTTGTATTAACTTAGAGATTGATGTAATGGCGGGGGAATAGTTTAGGAGTAGACTAATAACGTTATTAGAAAACAAAGCAAACAAAACAAGGTAGTTATTAACAACAGGAATAATAACATGGTCTGCAGAAAATAAAAATAGTCATGGTTTACTGAGTAGTATACTACAGCTGAAAATTAACATTGCTGTAATAAAAAGTATGTTTTGATTATCGTGTGAGAATGGGAGATAGTAAGTATGAAGAGGAGATAGGAGCCTCGTCTTCACAGTGGGAAGTCAATAGTGTCTAAAACTCAAAGTTCATGAATAAGCAATTCAAGTAAACTACCCAGAATAATAAAAATTAATAAGTTGTTAGAAGAATGAAAAGTGTTTGCCTCTGAAACCTGGAAGTGGTGGGGTAGGGGAAGCCAGAGGCAGGGTGTTTTGTAAAACAAGGCTAGGAACTGTACCCTGTGTTCATGTATAATGATCACAAAAATAAAAACCAATTAAAAATAAAAATAAAGATACTATATGCTGCAAAAAGCTTTCAAAGGATACATAGGTATTTGGAATACACTTTTCACACACACCTCACCATTTTATGGCATAATAAGTAGTCACCTATTATTTATGTGTGTATATCTTTATGTACATATAAGAGGTCTGTCCAGAAGGTATCCAGCCATGTAATATGAAAAATAGAGACATTTATTGAAGAAGATACAAGATATAAGAAACGTACATAGGACAGTGATGCCTCAGTCCCCTTCAAAGTAAGCAAGCACCTTGGGACCTCAAACAGTTCTCCCAAATGCTATCAGCTACCCCATTGTATTTTCCTGAATCTCATTGATGGTCTGACATCTTTTCCCTTTCAAAGGTGATTTAGTTTTGGGAAAAGCCAGAAGTCACAGGGTGCCAAATCTGGGCTGCAGGGGGCCTAAGTCAACTGAATGATCTGATATTTTGCCAAAAAACCCTGCATGAAACATGATGCACGAGCAGATGCATTGTCGTGATGAAGCTGCTAGTCATCAGTTGCCCATATCTGTGGCTTTCTGAAACATCTGAATAGCTTCTGCAAAGGAATGTTCAAGCTTAATGCAAACTTTGATGCAGATTCGTTTACTTGTTCAGTCATTTTGAATGCAATGGCCTCACAGCACACATGCTCACTCAACAGTGTCTGCCACCCCTACTGACTAGTATAGTGAAGTTGTCATTGTTCATGCACGTCCATTCTAGTCCACCCTCCTTGGCTGCCAAGTTATACTGATGTCACACAAGCCATTCTTGTTCTATTAACTATGGCTAGACTTTTCCTGGACAGACCTCGTACACACATACACAGAAATACATATATTTATATTTTTGTTTACTAATGAAAATAATGTTTCAGTGAACAACCTGAGTCACTTAAGTTCATTCATAAAATATTTACAAATGTGTGCATGCACATGCACACTGATATACATATCTAAATAATTATCTTGTGATTTAGAAAGGAGGATTTGCAGAAGGAAAAACAACAGAGAAACTTCCACACTGCACCAGATTACCCTCTGGGACATGGAAAGCATGAGTGTCCAATTCTTACCTGTATGCAAAGGCCCAGCTGAAATGGCACTTGTTCTATGAGCCTTCCCTGACCCATCCATCTTAAAGTGGACTATCCGTTCCCTTCTCTCTTTCTTGCCTCTTGTCACAAATGTTTGTCTTTTTGTTCCTTGCCTCTAATATTCCATTGCCACTGATAGCTCTCTAGCTTCATGTCTCACAAACTCAATCTCATGGAGACACCACTTGAATATTTCTTTGGTTCCAAGTCTAAGACTAGCTTCAGTCATGTTTCTGTTCCTGAGGCCAGCACTTAGGGAGGATTTTGTCGAACACAGTGGCTCTTCAGATATTTGTATATATGAAGGAGTAAGGCTTTTTCCATAAGGAGGTAAAGGTACTGGATAGTCAGTCCCTCACCAGTGCTCAGTATTATTACTCTGGGGAAAAGGATGATAATTATTAATAAAATGTATTGAGTCAAAAATGTTAAGTAGGAAGGGAAAGGTATCTAGAGATTTAGTAAAGAAATTGGCCTCTCCTACCCTAGCCCAATGCTGCCATTTTTGTTGATTAACTTGTTCCTTTGTTGGGTTTAATTAATATTCTGTTCCATTATTTTAACAGTTTCCATTTGGTCACATGTAAATGTGGTAGTCATAGTAATACCTTGATAAACTATTACTTCCCGTTACTAATAAAATTTATCCAGCACTGCAGTCTTCAGGTGCATGCCCTAACGTGCTCAATTCTTAATTTCTGTAGAAATTCCAGTGCAAGGTTGAAATGAATCATTATGGAAAAATTAGATTAAACCAGAATCAGTTGAACAGAGAAAGGGATATGACTGTCAGAAACAAAATATTGGGGTAAATGTACTGCAGACCACTTCACTGTAGCAGCGAAACCGCCCAGCATGACTCACTGACGCAGGCACCGTCGAGGCACATTCTAACCGAGCCACCAAGCGTGGCGAGAGCTCTCAGGAGCTCTGTGTGAGGGTTAAGTTGTAAACTGACGTAGCAACTCGTTTGAGGGCTACTATCTCCCTAAGAAATGATGCGTGTGAATAAGCATGTTCAAATTTGTTGGCATGTAACGACTCAGTTTTTCAAACCGAAAATACATTCTCTTTTCTTTGTCTAAACATGTCTGTTTATACTTAATCCTGAGCAGGAAAAAAAAAAACAACATGGAAAACACTATGACTTAAATATCATAATTTTCTTTAAGGAAAGTTTTATTCTTTGGGAAAAGTTGGATTTTCTGCTTGATTCTTTTGTAATTAATGTATTGATCTTTAGCTCCTCTAACTTCTGTGTAAATGGGTATCTGATTGCTTATGTATTCAGAGTGCATATTCTTAATTTAAAATATAGAACCTAATCAACCTATTTCCCCTGCTTTGGGAGGCTTGCTTTCCTAGCTAACCATTCATCATTGGCCTTTAAATTGCTGTAGATAAGCAGAAAAATATTTCTTTTCTTTACATTTTCTTAATATTTTTTTTTACCAGAAAAGGAAATTACTAGAAGTGTAAAAGACTCCCTGAGAACTTTTGCAGCCACTGCAATTTAGAAATATTATTGAATTGGTAAAAATATATGAAATAAAATAAAAAGATTAAGCCAAAGACACCTGCAGTTTTGCTTTTTAAAATATTCCTGTGGTTAGCAGGAAAAAAACTAAGGTTCGGGCTGCCAACCGTAGAGCGTCAAAACCTACAGCCCAGCAAGAACTGACTCATTCTCATGCATCTTCTCACTAACACAGTGGTTAGAGGATGGTGGCAAACACTGACACACCCAATCTCATTCTTAAAGAAAGACGAGTAAAGTACAACTGGAGTGAAATACTATTCCCAGCTATCTGACTGGAAAAGATGAAAAGGTTTGCTGATACCTATGCGTGTGGGGAAAACAGCTTCCTGCCTTCTCACGCTGTTGGTGGGAATGTCAGTAGAATGACCTTCAAGAGGGCAATTTGGCAATATATATGAAATGTAAACGTGCTTGTGGTTCTTGGCCTATATTTTTACTCTAAAAATTTACTGCAGAAAATATATTTATGCATACAAAGATATTCATTGTTACTTTTCCTTTTGCGAATAAAATAAACATCCATCAATAGACTACTAAGTACATTGTGGTAAATTTATGATAGGGAAAAGTCTGTATCATTATTAAGTGCAGAACAGTCTATAAAGGTGGAGCCCTATAATTTGTGTTATTTCCCTTGATATTTTTCTTATTTTTAAGGACTTATAAAAAACGACATGAGAAGCTAGTTACGGGATTCGCCTTGGAGGGGAGGCTTAAGGAGAACTGGAGTGGCCTGTTTCCATGTACCTTTTTATATTGTGAAGAGAATTAGGTCAACACCACCTTTTTCTGCTGAGCTTCAAATCTATAAACAAAATGGCAAGTACAGTTGCATGGGCTCATTTTTCTGCTGACCTTTGCAGCTCTAAGCTGCCGCAGGTACCCCTAAATGTCCATCAGCAGCTCCAGAGCTGAAGGACGAGTGGGAAAACAGTCGGATGGAGCAAATATTGTGACGTGAGTAACATTAGGAATGATGGGATTACCTCACAGTTTGTGAATAGTGTCCAAGGGCCAGGCTCTGGTCTAAGCATTTTTCATGCATTCACCTGTTCGTCCTCACATCTGTCCTAGAAAGTGAGCACTGTCCTCACCTCCATGTTGGTGTCGTAGACCTGAGAGCCTGAGGGGTCGGGAAACCTGCCCTGGATCACGTCGTTCAATGGGTGCCCGCACTTTCAGTGACCGTGAGTGCTGCTCTGAGCCAAGCAGAGAGCTCCCTGCGTTCTCAGCCGAAACCTGGCATTTTATGAGCAGCTGGCTACCTAATCCAATGAAAAAGGGTATTTTTCTCTGCTTATTCTCAAAAAGAGAGACCGGCTTTGGTTCACTATTTAAATTTGCAAATATTTGTAGAGGTTGTGTGGACACTACTAAAACCATTTAATTCCTCAGAACTTGGAAGGCTAAACAAAGAAAAGAATGAGAGGAAGCTATCTCTGGCAAAATGCCAAGAGAGCAGTGGGTTGTCGACATTAATATCAGAAGACACCATGCAAAAGTTATAATACAAGAGGAAGGTTTTAAAAATTGACCAAATATTAAATTACCACAATGAAAATACTACAGCCATGAATGTTGAATCATTAAATAAAACACATGAAATATGTACAACCAAAGACATTAAAAATTCAAGAAGAAATGAACAAAACCATAGTCATAGTGACACGTACGCATCTGTCTCTGTCACATCAAACAGACCATACGGTGGGCTCCCATATCCGAGGGGATATATCCTAAGACCCCCAGCAGGGGGCTGAAACCACAGATAGCATTGAACCCTTTATATGTTCTGTTTTTTCCCATACATGCAAACCTACAATAAAGTTTAATTTATAAATTAGACACAGTAAGAGATTAATAACACACAATAAAATAGAACAATTATAACAATATACTGTAATAAAGCTTATATGAATGTGGTCACTTTTTCTCTCTGGTAACTGACCTGGTAATTGACACAGCTACTCAGTGACTAATGGGTGGGGAGCGTATACAATGTGGATAAGCTGGGACAGAGAGGGATGTTGTGAGATTTCAACATGCTACTCAGAATGGCTGCAATTTGAAACTTATTAATTGATTATTTCTGGAATTTTCTATTTTGGGACCACAGTTCATTTGGGTATCTGAAATCACAAAAAGTGAAACTGTGGATAATGTGGGACTACTGTGATGATGATGATGATATAAATAATAATTAAGAAATATTAACCTAAGTGCCCATCAGTAAATGAGTGGATCCAAAAACTGTGGTACATTTACACAATAGAATACTACGCAGCAGAAAGAAAGAAGGAACTACCTTTTGCTACAGCATGGTTTAATGTGGAGACTATTATGCTAAGTGAAATAAGCCAGTAGGTGAAAGACAAATACTATATGACCTCACCTATAAGAGGAACCTAATGAATAAAACAAACAAATGAGCAAAATAGAACCAGAGGCATGGAAACAAGGAACAGACTCACAGGGATCAGAGGGGAGGGTGGAGGGGGAGAAAGGGGCAAGGAAGGGGAAGGGTCTAATAAAAAAACAGGTATAAATGACCCATGGACATGGACAACAGGGTGGGGATTGACTGTGGGGGGGGGGGTGAGACAGAGGAGAACAATAGGGGAAAATTGGGACAACTGTAATAGAACAATAAAAAATAAAAGGAAAAGGATAATTAAAACAAACTTACTGGCTTAAAATGATTTACAACTTTATCTCATAAAATGAGAAAATGTACTTATTAAAACATTTAGCAATACAGGGATTTTGATATTAATATAACAAGTGAAATTCCTTCCCCTAAACACTTTCTTGATGACAGAACAAGGTAAATAAGGTAGGAAAAACATATGAGCATATTATAGGAATTGTGTTCAGATGCAGGCAATTGTAGTATTCTAAGTGAGGTAGAGGAAAGGAAACTGTTAATAAGTAACTGGAGTCATGCCATAAAGTACTGTCAGTCTTAGAGGTAGAAAGATGTGCTCGTCTTGTACGTACTGAAGCTCTGTCATTTTGATGTTGGACCAGGAAGAGGAATTTCTTTAATATCCTCCTTCTACAAAATCATCATGGGAGGTAAATGACTAGCAAGCTGAGCAGAGCCCCTCCCAAAGAAGCACAAGATGCTGATGGGAGGCCAGAAGGAACAAAGGACCAAGGAGGAAGGGACCACATTTTTATGTTTGTTGAGCGGTAGGATTTCTTCTTCTGTGAATTGTCTAGTCCTATTCTTAAAGTCCACTTTAAAATTAGGTTATTTATCCTTTGCTTGTTGGTTTACTGAAGGCTTTTATATATTTTTGATGTTAACAATTTTGTATTCAAATTATATCTTTTACAACCAAGTCTTTTATATTTTATTCAAAAATTATATCTACTAATTCAGATATTGTATTATACTAAACTAATAACTATTTTATATTCAAATGTATCTACATATTCAAATATCTCCCAGTGAATTTTTTGCTCATTTCTGTGTAGTTTTTTTCTACAAATGCTTGTATTTGATATAGTGATCTGTGCTTGCTATCTCCTTTATGCCTTCTGACTCTGTTTTATTAAGTGGTATTTCATAATTCTGAAGTACAATTTTTTCTCCAGAACTGGGATATATAACCTATATCCTTGTAGCCCAACTTACCACTGCTTAGGTATTTTAATTACTACATGGATCCCCTTGAACCCCTGCACCTATTTCTTGCATTAACTTTGAGGTTCACCCTTCACTCGGTTTGGAGAATTTTCTTGGCCACTTTTCTCGTCCTTGGCCCACAACTTGGCGCTTCACCATCCTCACTCTCCCTTAGCTCCATGTGAAATGCAGTCTGTTCTGTTCTGAGGCTCATTTCCTAAACCTTCCAGTGAGAAAAAAGATAACTTTAATTGTCTTGATCAATAATGAGATACCAGATATCTTCATTTCTGTTAGATTTTACTTCTTCTGATTACTATTTATAATATGGAAATATCCACTACCTAAGCAACACATCAGTAAAAATACAATCACATTAATTCCGCCCTTATTTCTCTCCTCCTGTGGGATGTCTACCCTGATATTACTCCATACTTCTTGCCCTTCAACTGGTCTCATTAAGTGGCACCTAATACTCCAAGGGGGTGGCAAGTGCTATGTCTGCTCTCACCCCATAATGGATCCACCACTTTTTAGAACTCTGTTCTCTCACTAATCTAGCAGGTACATAGACCCACCTTTAATCGTCACGGTACCAGAGCTTGAGATAGTCCAACAGAATGGAGCAAAAGAATCTTTCCCCTTTTGTATTATATGCTGTTAATGGAGTTCAAAACTGAGCTGTAGACCCAATGATAAACTAAGTTCAGAGAATATTTTAGTTTGGGTTCCTCAAAAGCAGACTCTGGGACAAAGACTTGGGAGCAGGTGGTTTATTTGTGACACATTCCTGGAAGCACAAATAGAAGAGTGGAGAAAGAGAGGGGAGAAAGAAGCATCAGTAAAGATGCATCCATAGCTGGCTATGTGGAGAAACAGGGGCTTGATCTCACTAGGGCCTGTCTAAGATATTGGGTGAAAACACCTCAGAATTGTCTACTGGGTATGTAGGAAGCTTGGGTATTTATCTGCTAACTCCCATTTCTCATTTGTTCAGGGGTGCTGTTGGGGATGTGAAATCTCCAGCATTTCTGGGCTTCCCTGTAATACTAGACAAACTGCCAAGGTACTGGAGAAAGATCTAAGACTGAGGAACAGAGCAATGAGGTAAACTGACTGTGTGTATGGGAATGTCTACCATGGCTGCCAGTGAATGGAGCGGGCATCCATACTATCTGCCACTGAAAAACTGTACTTTCATTTTATACTTAACACCCATTGAGTCCTCAATGGAGAGTGTAAAGTCCAGCATGTATTCCCTGAGCCAAGTCTAACATGAGTGCTGCTGTTCCTTGTGGAACCCACTTGCTGCTCACATACTCTCCACTCTCCCCCTCTCTCTGGTACACTCGGTTGGCCCCTCCAGGTTGCCAGGCAGTGCTAAGGATGGGTGATTCCCATCACTGGATACAAGTTCAGTTATGTCCTAGGAGTCCCATTAGACTTCCATGCAAATAGGTTTCCCAGTAGTTCCCAGGCTGTGCCCAGGATGTATTTGACCTCTCACCAGTGGCCACAGCCACCCTCAAGCTGAGAATCGCACAACACAATCTTAAAATCAAATGTTATGTTGTGTCTGTTTCCTTTCCCAGCCTCTTCCAACTGATACTTGACTTAGTCTATAAATTGTAGCATAGATTTACTTACAATTTAACTGGTTTCTTAAAACTTGCCTGTAAATGACAGCATTTCTTTAAAAAGGACAGGAATTTAATTGGTTCTATCAGGCTTAGATTGCCACAGAATGGTTGCCTCTTCTTTGTTATAGACAGCCTCCTCCATTTATTTACTTACAATGATTTTGGAAGAAATACCTCAAAGATGCTTTGCTTTAGCAAGTGACACTCTGTCAGAACCATTCCAAGGGCAGAGTAGAATCACTGGGACTCAGATGATTACTGAATCCTCTCTCTTCTGTTGATTTATGTTAAAGCTCCAGGCAAGTAGGATGCCTATGTTGCATTTCCCTCAGTTTTAATATTAAAATATCCATGTGTTAAAGGACTCCAGGTAAAAAAAACCCAGAGGGGTGAGATGAACTGCCTGTGGCAGAATGGCAAGTAGAACCACTTGACAGAGGGTCAGTGTATCAGAGTTTGTGGATTTTTGTTAGCAATTGGCATTTGATGAGATTAATTTGTGTGGGGAACACCCTTCCAATTAGCTGTGTATCTGAACTAGCATCTTGTAGGGCTTAAGCACTTGTTGATTGGGTTGTGTGCATTCTAACATGTTTCCTATGGGTTGCAATCTGATTGGTGTGTCTCTAAAAGACTTAGTTTAATGCTTCATCTATGGTACACTTAATAAATGCCAAGGGATGTATTGCCCAACACTGAGGCTATTTTAAACAGCCTGAAACACTTATTTGCTATTTTTCTCCATAGTCAGGGGTGAGGTGTAGTTCTTTTTTCTGCAAATGCTTGTATTTGATATAGTGATCTGTGTTAAATGAAGCTAAAATAGGAGTAGAAATCCATGAAAAAATACAGAATTTCTCCTCTCCTGCAGCTGTAGAACTGAGAGAACCCTAAGAAATCGACCCCTGTTTTCATTTCCCTTTAGTTCATATCTGTGTGTCTCTCTATTGCCTCATTTCTTTTTGTTTCACACACATACACTTGCATATGCACACACACACACACACACACACACACACAATTTAGACCCTCCTTTCCCTTCTAAAGATGTTCCTGACACTTCTTTTCTTGGCCTGTCATGTTCCTTTGAGAGCCAGGAGAGGGGCAGTGTGGTACAGTGTAAAGAGCCAGGTTTCGACGATGTACAAACACAGTTCTGAATCCTGGCGTTCCCACTCAGCTATATGTCATGCAAGTTACACAGGCGTTTTTGAACTTCGGTTCTCTGAAGTTCCAAATATTTGCTACCCCGTACACTGGGAGAGCAGCACATCCCTTCCCACGGCATGTGGTTTGTAGTACATCTCCCTGAGATAGGATTAGATTTCGAGCATTGCATCACACTCTGCCATGTGACTTTCTTTAATAGCCATATTGTGGTGCCACTGTTGATCTTCTCCCCTCTCACGAGATTGGTATGCTCCATTAGGGGCTGTTTCTTCAGCTTTGGTCCAGAAAAGCAAAGGACGTGGAACATAGACATAGTCAATCCACAGCGAAGACCTATAGTGTGAGCGGGACATAAACGTTGTTGCTGTAAACTGTACACAGTGCCTTGGGCTAAAGTGACTGATACACTTCCTCACATATAGAATGAATATATTAGCCACCATGCAAGCTAGTGTAAAATAGAATGAGATAATGTGTATGGGAGCTCAGCAATTGGTATTCAGCTCAGGTTTTGGAGATGGCAGTTTAAATGTTTTGAGTGCTGGAAAGGAGGGATATCTGGAGACCCTACTTCATTATTTTTGAAGGTGCTTCCGATAAAAGGAAGACACTTATTTCCCAAATAATCTCTTTCTTCCCTTCTAGGAAAATATCTGTATGTGATTCCATGCACAGTTCTAATTTCACATCCTCTCTATAGTTATACCCAACCCTCTGTTCCTATGCAAAATCAGTGACATGTCTATAACCATAAGAACATGTGTTATAAATTTTTACAAGCTGAATTTCCCACTAACTGTGCAGGCCTTTAGGGTAGAAACTGGTTTATATTCAAAAATGCAAAAGCAATGGAATAGGTAGAAATTATAGTGCAGCCTTATCATGGAAACAATGTTAATTTGTACCAAAAAAACACAACAAAATATGATATGATTCTATTATCTTGTACCATAGCAAACACATCCAGTAATATGCATTCAAATGATCAAGTTTATATTATAGCAGAATGGAGCAAACACTGCACATGGAAAAGATGTCTTAGAATTTTTCACCCTACTCTTCATCACCAGAATTAGAGGCAGAATGGTGTGAATGCCATAATATCTGTATGCACAATTTCTTTTTGTCCTTTTTTGGTCTACCCTAGTGGCTCTCAGTGTACTCCGTATAAGAATGTCTGTACTGTGCGCATGATATATGTATGTTTATTACACTGTAGGGACACATTCATAGGCTTTCAAAGGAAATTTTTAAACAACTTCATTGAGGAGAAAGAGACATGTAATAAACTGCACAGATTTAAAACATACAATCTGGAGAGTTTGGGCATATGCTTATGTCCATGGGACCATCACTACAGTCAAGATAGTGAACACACATATCACAGCCAGGACAGACTGTGCTTCTGTGCTTTGATGGCCTCCCTCCTATCCTCCTCACCGGCCCTTTCACCCCAGAAAACCATGACCCGGCTTGCTGTTCTGTAAATCAGTTTGCTTTTTCTAGAGCTGTATATAAATGGAATCATACAGTGTGTACTCTACTCTTTTTTGCTTTTTTGGCTTTTTTTACTCAGCGTAATTATTTTGAGATGAACATTGGGGTTGTTCTTGGTTTGGCGCTTGGGAAAATAAGGCTCTTTGGACATTCATGTGCATGTCTTTGTGTAGGCATGTGTTTTTATTTTTCTTCGGTAAATACCCGGGAGTGGAAGGGCTAGATCATATTATAAGCTTATACTTAACTTTTTAAGAACCTGCCAAGCCATTTTCCAAAGTGGTTGACCATTATACATTTTTCTAGCAGTATAGAAAATGCCAGTTCCTCTATGTGTGGTCAGTCTTCTAAAGTATAGCCATTCTTTGGATATATATCTCATTATAATTATACTTTGCTTTTCTGTAATAACTCACAATGTTTAATATTTCTTCATATGCTTGTTTGTTATTTATATACTTTATTTAGAGAAGTGTCTGTTCAAATATTTTTTTCCATTTTATTGTGTTTGTTATTTATCTCTCCACTTATTTAGGCCTACTCTATTTTTTCTCAGAAAGGTTTTGCAATTTTTGGTGTATAGATCCTTTACAGTTTTTACTATTGTAAATAATATTATTTTAAAAAATTTTAATATCAGTTGCCTAATAATACATACAGAAGTAAAATTAACCCTGTATTAAATTAACCCTGTAGAGTAAATGAATGATTTTATATCTTGCCACCTGGCTTATTTCATTCATTTACTCTAGTAGATTTGGGGTAGATTTAATTATATTTTCTACATAGAGGGTCATGCTGTCTATAAAAATAGAGAATTACTTCTTTCCTTTCCAACTTGTACTTTTATTTTTCTATTAAATAGTCATGGCTAGAATGTCTATCTAGTACAATGCTGAAGAGAAGTGGTGAGGGCGAACATCC
>VMDR010031021.1:0-12173 GCA_007922815.1 Macrotus californicus
TTTTATCATGAATGGTTGCTGTACCTTATCAAATGCTTTTTCCACATCTATCGATATGATCATGTGACTTTTGTCTTTCCTTTTATGTGATATATTACATTTATTGATTTGTGAATATTGTATCACCCTTGCATCCCTGGGATGAATCCCACTTGATCGTGGTGTATGTTCTTTTTAATGTGTTGCTGGATGCAGTTTGCCAATATTTTGTTGAGGATTTTAGCATGTGTTTATGTCTTCTAAATGGATTCCTCCACTAGGTATTATGAAGTGACTTTCTCTGTCTCTTTTTATGAGCTTTCTTTTGAAGTCTATTTTGTCTTATATAAGTATTGCTATCCAAGCTTTCTTTTCCTGTCCATTTGCTTGGAATATTTTCTTATAACCCTTCACTTTCATTCCGTGTAGGTCTTTTGTTCTGAGATGGGTCTCTTGTAGAAAGTATATGTGTGGGTCAGATTTTCTTATTCATTCAGCTACCCTATTCAATTTGATTAGAGAATTTAGTCCATTTACATTTAAAGTTATTATTGACAGGTAGTTATTTAGTGCCATTTTTCTCGTTATAGATGAGTTCCTCTCTCTGCCTCTCTTTTCCCTCATCTCTTAAAGCAGTACTTTTAGCATGTCTTGCATGATGGTTTGGTCAAGGTGTATTGTTTCAGCCTTCTTTTGTCTGAGAAATTCCTTATTTCATCTTCCATTTTAAATTACAGCCTTCCTTGGTTGAGTAGTCTTAGTTGTAGGTCTTTGCTTTTCATGACTTAGAATATTTCTTGCCATTTCCTCCTGGCTTGTAGTGTTTCTGCTGAGAAATCAGCTGCTAGCCTTATTGGAGCTCCCCTGTATATTGCTATCTGTTTCTGCCATACTACCTTTAAGATTCTCTATTAACTTTTGGCATTTTAATTATGATGTCTTGGAGTGGTCCTCTTTGGGTTCATCTTGACTGGGACCTTCTGTGCTTCCTGAACTTGAATGACTTTTCCTTTTATCCAGTTAGGGAAGTTTTCCATCATTAGTTTTTCAAGCAGATTTTTTATCCTTGCTTCTTTTCTTCTCCTTCTGGTATTCCTGTGATGCTAATGTTGTTACATTTTGTATTGTCCTGAAGTTCCCTTATGTTATCCTCATTCTTTGTCTTTTTTCATCTTGTTGCTCTGCATGTGTGTTTCTTTTACCTTATCTCCCAGCTGGCTGATTTGGTCCTCTGCCTCACCCAGACCATGTTTAATTCCTTCTAGTGTTTTTATTTTTTCCAGAAATTGTATTCTTCATTTCCTCCTAGTTCTTTTTTATATTTTCTATTTCCTTTTTCATCCTGTTGTAGTTCCCACTGAGTTCCTTATAATTGCCTAAGAAACTGTGTTTCTTTAAGCATCCTTGTAAACATTTTTTTAAATTTCTATGTCTGATAAATTTCTTGACTGAATTTTATTATTCCTTTTTCTGGGGTTTTCTCCATTACCTTTGATTTGGGGTTCTTTCTTTTTCTCCCTATTTTAGGCGACACTTTTTGTTTGTTTCTGTATATCAAGATGTTTTGCTTTGCCTTTCTGTCTTTGTATGGTGGACTTCTGTGCTAGGAGTTTTGTGGAACTCAGTGGTGAATTCTCATTCATCTCCTTATCTGGATACTCTAGGCTTACCCTTTATTCAGTTTATGTGGGCTCTCTTTTTGTTTGGGCTTTCCTTGTTTTTGGCTTATCATTGGTGTGTTCTCCCTTCCTGCTGGCTTACTAGTAGTCACATTTCCCATCATGTCTTGTATGCTGCTGTAGAGGTGTTGGTTGACAAACCAATAGTATCAGAAAACCAAACTCATGCCTCCACCACATCAGCAATATCAACTGCAATTGAGCAAAGATTAATAAAGGTGGAGAGAGATTAAGAATATTATAAGATAGGAAAAGGGAAATATGAGATGAATAAAAGAGGGAAAATGATTTTGAGTGGGAAAAGGGAGAAGAAATAAACATTTAGGGAAAGGAAATGAGACTAAGAAAAGGAGAGAACACAATTTAAAATAAGTAAGACATGGAAGCGTGATCACAAAAACAGAATAAAAAAAGAGAAGAGTATACTATGAGGTTTGAAGTAAAATTTAAAAAGGTATTGAACCAACAGGAACAAAATTGCAGAAAAAAAACACAGCAGAGTCAATAGCAGTGACAACATAATGAAGATTAATAAAGGTGGAAAGGGAATAAGAATATTGTGCAAGAGAGAAAAGTTAATATGAGATGTCTACAGTAAATAAAAATGATTTTCAGAGAATAAGGGGAGAAAACTTGTAAGAGTAAAGCCCAAGTTAAGAAAAAGGAAAAAAGTAAAATAAAATTCCTAACTCAACTGATGAAAGAGTAAGAATGGAGTAAGGCAGGGAGAGAGTATCCTATGGAATTCAAAGTGCAAAGAAATATTGAACAAATAGGAGTTCCATTGGAGAACAGTAATAACCATTGTATCCTCACCAAACTAGACACAATGTATAAAAGTGGAAAGGAAATAAGACATAAGAGCGGGAAAAAGAATGTGAGCTTACTCAAGGAAGGAAGAATTCTTTTGTGAGGGTAGATGGTGGAGAAATAGTAAGAGTAAGGCATAGTGTCAGAGAAAATAAAGTTTGCAACAACAATAAGAAAGGTCAGGAAGATGGATAAATGGAGTAAGACCATGGAAGAGTGCTAGGTGAGATTTTGAATAACAATAATATTAGATAAATATTTATATATAATCTGAATGAAAATATATTTTAATCAATAAAAAATATATAAATGTATATATGTATATATAATCAATAAAAAGAAAAGATCAAGTAGTGAGTTAGTTGGAATACACATGAAATGAAAGGAGAAATATTAAAAGGCTATATGAAAGGGAAAAAAGAAGAAATAAAGAAAGAAAATATGCAAGTTCTGAAGAAGAGCAAGGTGAGATTCATCTCACCTGTTGGAGTTTGCCTTGTGACTTCTTTCTGGATCCGTCTCTGGTGTTTTATCAGCTCAGTGACCCAGGATGGGTCGTCCAACTTCTGGCAAGACCACCTGTAACTCCTTCCCCTGCCTCTAGAGGGAGCTTCTATTGTGATTGAGAAGGTGAGACCTCTGTCTCCCCTGGGAGGCACTGCTCATTCTTCCGGGGAAATCGTGGGTGCATTCCCCCAGCTCCTGTTTGTCCCAGTTTATTTCCAATAA
This sequence comes from Macrotus californicus, assembly GCA_007922815.1. Lineage (NCBI taxonomy): Eukaryota > Metazoa > Chordata > Mammalia > Chiroptera > Phyllostomidae > Macrotus > Macrotus californicus. Next base: position 3,198 of record VMDR010031021.1, read on the forward strand.
TATGTATATTTTTATTAAATAGCTGTCTATTTCATGGGGAGTAAGGGACAATCTGTGTAACAGTGTCAGCTCTTTCCTGCTTGGTATAGACTGCAGTTCTGTGTGTGAGCCAAGGCTGGGTGGCACCCTAAATCCCCCTTCCTGCACACTTTTGAGCTTCCTGCTTTTATGGCCTGCGTGGAATAGTGCCCTAGAACCCAGTGTACTTTGTCTCCCTGTGGGGAGTTCAAAATGGACCCTTTTAGGCATTAGTCTTGCTGTCTTACACTTGCAGAAATGACCCTGCAAGTTGTTAAACCTGCCCAGATGATTTTGCAGATCTTCCCCACTCTTGCAGGAGGTGGGAATTGGTCTCAATCTTCCCTTCCCAGAGGTTTGCTAAGGAAGGGGGCCCAGTCTGGCCTCCAATAATCTCAGGTGCACAGTTCCCTGCCCACTGCCCTCACAGCACTCTGTGGCCTACACTCTCCACTCTGTGCTGTTGCATCAAGCTAGGGCCAAGGAACCACCTCATTTTTCACCCCTTCAAATAATTGGCCCAAGGGCACTGAGTGGTAGCACATCGCACCCACAGTCTTCCCTTTCTTGTTGGTTGGGCAGCTGTGCATGTAGTGTCCCTCCCGTGCCCACCTCAGCTCCCCTTTTAAAAAAGTCTCTCTGGGTACTCCCACTGCAGCACTAAGCCACTGCCCAGGGTCACACACACTCTACCTCTCTAACAGGTCAAGAGTCTATCTGAGTCATGGTCAGTCGTGGCACTCTTTCTTCCCCCAGCTCCAGGTACAGACAATATCTCTCTCACTCTGTGGCACTATCCCAGTTGGTATCTGCTGCCACAGCTAGGGTGTGCTGCTAGCTCTGTGTATGGCTAGTAGCAAACAGGTTAGTAGCCCATTTTTCCCTGGTGACTTTGAATATCCAAGTCACTCCTGGGTGGGCCTGGGGGTTCCTTGCCCTGGGAGAGGAGGGAGCCTCTAGGCTGCTATCTCTGACTGGACTCTCCACAAATGCTGGTGCTGCAGCAGCTGTTTGCTGGAACTGCACTTGGGGACTTTCCCCTTTCATCTATAAAACCTTACTGTTCATTTTGAAATGTCCTCTGTACTCTTTGGCTTCCAAACTTCATATTAGCAAAGATTCTGTTGACTGTTCACTTTATTTTTCAGAAAATCAGCTAAGTGTCCAAGTTGGGTGCAAGAGCAAGTGGGCTTGGCTCCCACCTACTTCACTGCCATTTTCTGATCCCTTGGGAATTTAAAATTAGTATCAACACTTTGGAAAATGGTGCAGCCTTTTTATTATTAGTGAGTATACACTTACCCTATTAGCCAGCCCCTGACAGAAATATACACTGAAAGACATGCATTAATACAAGAAGTTCATGGCATTGTCCAAACTGGGCAAACTTCAAAAGTCCATCAGAAAAAGCATAAATAAAGCTGTAGTATATTCATACAATGCAATAATATTTAATAATAGAAATAAACAACTAATGCTTTTTCTACATCTATTGATATGATCATGTGATTTTTGTCTTTCCTTTTGTTTATGTGATGTATTATATTTATTGACTTGTGAATATTGTACCATCCTTGCATCCCTGGGAAGAATCCCACTTGATCATGGTGTATGATCTTTTGAATGTATTGTTGGATGTGGTTTGCCAATATTTTGTTGAGGGTTTTTGCATCTATGTTCATCAGCAATATTGGCCTGAAGTTTTCTTTCTTTTTGGTATCTTTATCTAGTTTTGGGATTAGGATGATGCTGGATTCATAAAAAGAGTGTGGGAGTCTTCCACATTCTTGGATTTTTTGGAATAGTCTAAGAAGGATAAGGGTTAGATCTTCCTTAAATGCTTTGTAGAATTCTCCTTTTAAACCTCCCAGTCAGGGATTTTGTGTGTCGGGAGTGTTTTGATTACTGCTTCAATTTTGTCAGCTGTTATTGGTCTGTTCAGGCTTTCTGCTTCTTCATTCAGTTTTGGAAGATTATATTTTTCTAGAAATTTGTCCATTTCACCCAGGTTTTCAAATTTCTTGTCATATAGTTCTTTGTAGTAATTCCTTACAGTCCTTTTGTATCTATTTGATATCATTTGCAATCTCTCCTCTTTCATTTCTGATTGTGTTTATTTGGGTCTTCTCTTCTCTCTCTTTTGAGTTTGCTTAAAGGCTTGTAGATTTTGTTTATCTTTTTGAAGAACCAGCTCCTGGATTTATTGATCCTTAGAAATGTTCCTTTAGTCTCTATGTCGTTTAATTTTGCTTTCATCTTGGTTACTTCCATCCTTCTACTTGTTCTATGCTGTCCTTATTGTTGTTCCTCCAATTCTTGTAGGTATAGGGTTAGGTTGTTTATTTGAAATGTTTCTATCTTTTTTAGGTAGACCTGTATCACTATGAACTTCCCTCTCAGGACCGCTTTCACTGTACCCCATAAGTTTGGGGTTGTTGTGAGTTCATTTTCATTTGTTTCCAGAAATTTTTGATTTCTTACTTGATCTCATTCTTAACCCATTCATTGTTTAATAGCATGCTATTCAATCTCCATGAGTTTGAGTGTTTTTGAGTTTTTTCTTGGGGTTGGTTTCTAGTTTCAACCCCTGTGGTCAGAGAGAATGCTTGATATGATTTCAACTTTCTTGAATTTGTTGAGGCTTGTTTTGTGTCCTATCATGTGGTCTATCTTTGAAAATGTTTCATGTGCATTTGAAAAGAATGTATAATTTGCTTCATTGAGATGAAACATTCCATCTATGTCAGTTCAGTCCATTTATCTAGGACATTGTTCAATGCCGCAACATCTTTGTTAATATTTTGTTTGGAAGATCTATCCATTTTTGACAGTGGAGTGTTAAAATCATCTACTATAATGCTGTCAATATCTTTCTTGAAGTCCTCTAAGATTTTCCTTATATATTTGGGTGCTCCTATGTTGGGTGCATATATATTTACAATGTTTATGTCTTCTTGATGGATTGTTCCCTTGATATTATGAAGTGATCTTCTGGGTATCTTTCTGTGGCCCTTGTTTTGAAGTCTATATTGTCTGATGTGAGTATTACTACCCCTGCTTTTTTTTCCTGTCTGTTTCCTTGGAAAATTTTTTCCCAACCCTTTACTTTCAGTCTGTGTAGGTCTTTTGTTCTGAGGTGGGTCTCTTGTAGACAGCATATGTGTGGGTCATGATTTCTTATCCATTTTGTTATTCTATGTTTTTTGACTTGGGCATTTAATCCATTTAAGTTTAAGGTTATTATTTATAGGTACTTATTCATTGCCATTTTACTTCCTTCATACCTGTGTTCCTCTCTCATTCTTTTTCTTCCTTTTCTTAAAGGAGTCCCTTTAGCATATCTTGTAGTGCTGGTTCAGTGGAGGTGTATTCTTTGAGCCTTCTTTTGTTTGGGAAAATCCTTTATTTTGCCTTCCATTTTAATTGAGAGCCTTGCAGGTTAGAGCAGTCTTGGTTGCAGTCCTTTGTGTTTCATTACTTGCAATATTTCTGAACATTTTTTTCTGGCTTTCAGGGTTTCCATTGAGAAGTCAGCTGCTAGGCCTATTGGGGCTCCCTTGTGTGTGACTTCCTGCCTTTAAGATTCTCAAGACTTATGGCCAAGATTAAGGCATAGGCAGACACACTGTGCCTCCTCGCACAACCAAAAGAAGGACAAGAACACATTTAAAAACAAAAACCAACCAGAACTGACAGAAAATCAAACTGTATGGAAATCTGACAACCAAGAAGTTAAAGAAGAAACATTCTCCAGACTGGTAGGAGGGGCAGAGACAGGCAGCCAGGTGGAGAGGACTCGCAGCAAGGCAGCAGCTGACGGACCAGGCAAGGTGGTGGCTCACAGACTGAGCGGTCCCACATTCATGTGCAGATGAACCGGAAGGAACAATTGGGCAGGGAGACAGACCGTGCTACCCAGGGTTCTAGCACAGGGAAATAAAGCCTCAATCCTCTGATTGAAAACACCTGTGTGGGTTGAGGCAAATTAAATTTGAGTGTGGATAGCTGAGGAAGTGACCGAAAACCGGCAGATTGTGGTGCAAGCATTGTTCCCTCTCAATACCCTCCCCCACATACTGCATCACAATGCAGCGACATGGGTTGCCCTGCCCTGATGAACACCTAAGGCTCTGGCCCTTACTATGTAAGAGGTGCACCAAGAGGAAAAAAAAAAATTAGTGCAAATGAAAGATCAGATCAAAGCTCCAGAAAAAATACAACTAAGAGATGAAGAGATAGCCAACCTACCAGATGCACAGTTTAAAACACTGTTAATCAGCATGCTCACAGAATTGGTTGAATATGGTTGCAAATTAGATGAAAAAATGAAGGTTTTGCTAAGTGAAATAAAGGAAAATATACAGGAAACTAACAGTGACAGGAAGGAAACCTCGATCAAACCAACAGTGTGGACCAGAAGGAAGAAGTAGGCATTCAACCAGAACAGAATGAAGAAACAAGAATTCAAAAAAATGAGGAGAGGCTTAGGAACCTCCAGGACATCTTTAAACATTCTGACATTTGAATCAGTACCAGGAGTACCAGGAGTATCAGGAGTACCAGAAGGAGAAGAGGAAGAGCAAGAAATTGAAAACTTATTTTAACAAATAATGAAGGAGAACTTCCCCAATCTGGCAAAAGGAATAGACTTTCAGGAAGTCCAGGAAGCTCAGAGAGTCCCAAAGAAATTGGACCCAAGGAGGGACACACCAAGGTACATGATAATTACATTACCCAAGATTAAAGATAAGAAATCTTAAAAACAGCAAGAGAAAAGGACACAATTACCTACAGAGGATTGCCCATAAGACTACCAGCTGATTTCTCAAAAGAAACACTGCAGGCAAGAAGGGGCTGGAAAGAAGTATTCCAAGTCATGAAAGGCAAGGACCTACATCCAAGATTACTCTATCCAGCAAAACTATCATTTAGAATGGAAGGGCAGATAAAGTCTTCCCGGATAAGGTCAAGTTCAAGGAGTTCATCATCACCAAGCCCTCATTATATGAAATGTTAAAGGGACTTATCTAAGAAAAAGAAGATCAAAAATAGGAACAGTAAAATGACAACAAACTCACAGCTATTAACAACTGAACCTAAAACAGAAACAAAAACAAACTAAGCAAACAACTAGAACAGGAACAGAATCACAGAAGTGGAGATCACACGGAGGGTTATTATCAGGAGAGTGGATGAGGAGAGAGGGAGAAAAGGTACAGAGAATAAGTAGCATAAATGGTAGGTAGAAGATAGACAGGGGGAGGTTAAGAATAGTAAAGGAAATGTAGAAGCCAAAGAACTTATATATATGACCCATGGACATGAACTAAAGAGGGGGAGTGCAGGTGGGAGGGAGTGTGCAGGGCACAGGGGAGTAAAGGGGGGAAATGGGACAACTGTAATAGCATAATCAGTAAAATATATTTTAAAAAATTCTCTGTCTTGGAATTTTGCCATTTTAACTATGATATGTCTTGGAGTTGGTCTTTAGGTGCCTCTTGATTGGGACTCTCTGTGTTTCCTGGATTTGTGTGACTTTTTCTCTCATCAAATAGGGAAGTTTTCCATCATTACCTTTTCAAACAGGTTTTTCTATCCCTTGCTTTTCTTCTTTTCTTTCTGGTATCCCTATTATATGGATATTATTCTGTTTCATGTTGTCCTGCATTTCCCTTAACACCTCTTCTTTCTTTCTGAGTCATTTTTTTCCTTTTCTTGCTCTTTCTGGGAGCTTTTTTCTACCTTGTCCTTCAGCTCATTGATTCAATCCTCTGCTTCATCTAGCCTACTTTTGATTCCTTCTACTGTGTTCTTCAGTTCAGAAATTGTATCCTTCATTTCCTCTTGGCTCTTGTTGATAGTTTGTTTCCTTTTTCATTCTGATATAGTTTGCAGTCAGTTCATTGTAGTTTCCCTGTAGTTTCTGGTAATTCTCAGTGAGCTCATTTAGTTTCCATATAACCATTGCTTTTAACTCAATATCTGATAGTTGACTTGCCTCTATTTCATTTAGCATTCTTTCTGAAGCTTCCTCCTTTCCTCTCATTTGGGGTTTATTCCTTTGTCTTTCCATTGTTGTTAGACTCTACTTGTTAGCTTCTGCTTCTTAAATTGACCTGTTCTGACTCCCTGGGTTTGTGGTGTTAACTTCTATGGTTGGAGACCTGTGAGATTAAGTGGTGAAGTCTCCTTGATTTCCTGAACTTGCTGCTCTTGGGATGTCATTTATGTTGGGTCTCTGGATGTCTTTGGGTTTTGATTGTTGTTGGATCTTTCTTTGGTGGGTCCTTCCCTCCAGCTGGCTGACTGAGGGTCACTCCACCCACCATGTCTTGTATGCTGTTGTGCAGGTGCAGACAGGTTGTGTCAAAGCTAGTTCTTCTGTCTGTATGAGGTTATGAGGCTTCTCCTTCGCTATAGCTTAGTTGTTTGTTCTGGATAATTTCTCCACCGTTTAGTTGTAATTCCAGATTGGTCCTGGAAGGAGGTTAATGTGGCTTCCACTCACTCTTCCACCACCTTTCTTTATTATCTCTTCATGTTCCTTTGTTGATGGATTCTGTCTTCCAGCAGTTATATTTGTGTTCACAGCTCTCACCTACTCTATGTTATCAGTTGTAGGGGCAAGGCAAAATGGATTAAGACAGCCGAAGTATATTTTATATTTTTTTATATTTTTTATATTCGGCTTTTTTAAAGTACCAAATTATAAAGAAGAGATAGTAGATCCTTTGGGTAAGTATAGTGTTAACCGTGATATTTCACCCAATTAGCCACTTTTTATAAAAGGTGGAAAAGAGACTCTTGTTAGAAGGGGGAAGGCTTGTTAGGTGAATCCAGCAAACAGAGCATTTGTGGGTGGTCAGATTATGAGATATAGTGAAAGTAAAAGATAGAAATTGGTGTAGTGTGCAAGAGAATAAAGTTAACCACAACAGTAAAAAGCTCTGGAAGATAGTGAAATAGGCTAACATCCGGAAGGGGTGCTGTGTAGTATTTACAATTGTATGGAACAACAATTATTTACAATAATACTGGAACAACCATCATATGATAGGAACTATAGTATCTGAATAAAAAGAATAGGAAGTACACCACCTAGAGTAGTGTTATTGGAACACAAGTGAAGTGAAAGAAGGAAAATTAAAATACACTATGAAAGAGAGAACAAGGAAAACAAGTCAAACAATGCAATTAAACAAGCAAATAAAGTGAAGAAAACTAGTCAGAAGGATAGAAATAAAAAATACTTATAAAATAAAAGTAAAAATAATGAAAAAATTATAATACAAATAAACAATAACATGCAAGTTCTATGGGATAGCAAAGTGAAATCTGTCTCAGTTACTCAGTTGTTGGGATTAGTCTTATGTTCCCTCTTTGGGTCCGTCCCTGGACCTTTCACAGCTCCAGGTCTTAATGTCTCACTTGGGGGGAAAAAAGAAAAAGAAAAGAAAGAAAAAAAAAAGCCTCCTGCTGACTTTCAACCCACCAGGTGAGTTCTGCTGGTCTTCCTGGATGCAGCAGGCTGAGGGGCACTGGGTTTCTCTTTTCTCCCTTCCTGTGGTTTTGCGAGGATGGGGGCCAAGTCTGGGCTGCAATCTTCACAGTTGCCCAGCCTCCAGCCCAGGTCCTCCATGTGCTGCCAGCCCCCCACTGCTCATCTGTGCCAGGCTGTGCCTTCAAACCACCAGTTGTGCCATCCTTGAGGTGCACTAATTAGGGGTAACTTACACATCACCTTCTCCCTCTTTCCTGTCCTAGGTGCTAGGCACTCTTAAAGTCTCATCTGGGTAGTTCATCTCCCCCACTGAGTTAAGTCTTTCTGGGGACTGCTAACTCCTTGAGCCCTGCTGCTTTTCTCTGTAGGGAGTACCTCCACCTTCCTCTTAGCGAGCCAGTCCAGCTGTATAGGGGTGGGGGCATGGCCTCAGCATTGCTGAGGGAGAGTTGCCTAAACAGTGACCAGAACCTTTCTTTGAATAAAATCCTTTTCTTAAAGCCTGCCACTCTTAAGAATGCCCATCCTCTCACACAGCCCAACTTTCCAACCAGACCGGAGGCTATTTGGGTCATGGTCCATCACAGCCCAACTCTTCTCCTTTTTCCAGGAATCACCTGCTCCCCAATTTCTCTGGCAATGACCCAGCCAGTGTCCACAGTCCCACTGGGTGAACACTGCCTCTGTGTGTCTCCCACTTCATCTTTATTCTCCCCAGCAACTTCAAGCATCCAGGTCCACCCTGGTGCCTCTCTGTCCTCCCTGTTTGGCAGGGGAGGGAGCTTCTGATTTGGCTCTTGTCCAAAGATACTTCAGCAGGAGCCAGCAGGCACCAAGCTGGGGGCTGCAGCAGCCCTGTTCCCCAAACTGCTCCCAGGGACCTTACCGTCCCAATGCAATCTCCTTACCATCTTTTTTTCAATGTCCTCTATGATTTTGGTCTCCAGCTTTCATACATGCTGGGATTTCATTGGCTCTTCACTCTGTTCATCAGAAGATCAACTAGGTGTTCCACCTGTGCGCAGGTGAAAGTGTGCTCTGCTCTCACCTACCTTGCCACCATCTTCCAACTCCAAGAGGCATCTAAATTGACAACAAAGAAGTAAAATTATCACTCTTTGCAGGTAACATGATTTTTTTACTTTATTTTTGACATGCTTTTTTTAAATATAGAAAACCCTAAAGACTCCATCAAAAACAATGAGAAACAATTTAAGAAGTAAATTTGCAGCACACAAAAACAATGTACAAAATCCATGTCATGCCCTGACCTGGTGGCTCAATTTGTTGGAGAGTTTTCCCATGCACCAATAGGTTGCAGGTGTGATCCCTGACTGAGGTGCATATGAGAGACAAACAATGACATCTCTCTCTCTCTCTTTCTCTCTCCCCTGCCCTAAGATCAGTGAACATGTCCTTGGAGCGGGATTTAAAGGAAAAAATCCATGTCATTTTTA
>VMDR010031022.1:0-12167 GCA_007922815.1 Macrotus californicus
AAAAGTGATTAAAGTTATCAGCATCTCGACATCTTAGCTTCCCTTTCAGTCATTCCACCCCAAGGATTTTCTGTTTTTATGCTTTGTATAAATGAAGTTACGCAGTATGTATTATTTGGTGTTTGGCTTCTCTTGCTTGGCATTTTTGTGAGATTCATTGTGTGTGGTTGTAGATTGTCCATTCTCACTGCTATAGAGTATTGGACTACAGTGAACTTATCCATTCTATCACTGTTGGGCATTTGGGTAGTGTCCAGTCTCAGGATGTTATGATTAGTGCTGCTAAGACCATTCTAGAACATCTTTTGGTGAGCATACATAAGCATTTTGGTAGGGTGTATATCTACTAGTGGAATTGCTGTCACATGGTGTGTGTACAGTTAGCTTCGGAGGACATTAGAGCTGCAAGTCAAAATACAGCTGATGTTTGTGTCCCCATCTTCACCAGCCCAGGTGAGCACAGGAAGGGGGTTGCTCCAGGCTCTTAGTTACAGCGCCTCAACTCCCTTCCCTCAAGTCCCGATGCTCTCAGCTAGAGGATGTGGTTTCTTTAGAGTGCCAGTTACAAATGGGGTGCAAGGCCTAGAAAGGGAAGGTAATGCTTCCAAGTTTTGACTGTCCAACCCTACCCACTTTCTTTAATACTTCCTTTAAATCCACTAACAGGGAGCATAGTCAAAAGCAAACACCAACTCCTCTCTCTTTCTCTCCAGGAATGTTCTCGATCAATCATCAGTTCAATTACCCCCTCTGCCTCCCAGGGATTTTCTTTCTCAACAAGATGCCTGTAAGTATTTTTTTGCTGATAACAGTCTCAGTCAGAGTATGATAACAAATTTATCGAGGTGTCTTCGTTGGCTCAGGCTGCCCATAACAAAATAGTATAGACAGGGTAGCTTAAACAACAGAAATTTATTTTCTCACAATTCTGGAGTCTAGACATCCAGAGTCACAGTGCCAGCTGATTTAGTTTCTGGTGAGGACTGTCTTTCTGGCGTGTAGATGGCTGCCTTCTTGCTGTGTGCTCACAGGGTGGGAAGAGCTCTCTGGTGTCTCTTTTTATAAGGGCACTAATTCTAGTGGACTAGGGCTGTAGCCTTATGACCTTATTTAACATCAATTACTTTCCCAGAGGCTCCTTCTCTAAACATAGCCACACTGGGGGTTAGGACTTCAACACACACATTTTGTGGGCACAGATATTCAGTCTGTAACACAAGGATTTGTAGATGGCAGCAATCTGATTAAACGAGATTAAAAGGATTAGAATAAGTCTCAGGGCCCCCAGTGTTCACTTTATAAATTCATATTCAAATCCTGGCTTGGGATATGAGTAAAAAGGAACTTTGAGTTGTCACTGGGCCTCTCACACTTCTTTTTTTTTTTTTCTTTTATTGATTCTAGAGACAGAGGAAGGGAGGGAGGAAGAGAGGGAAAGAAACATCAGTGCAAGAGAGAAATATCGATCAGTTGCCTCCTGCATGTGCCCCGGCTGGGGACTGAACCCACAACCCAGGCATGTGCCCTGACTGAGAATTGAACCTGTGACTCTTTGGTTTTCAGGGCAACGCCCAACCAAGTGAGCCACACTGGCCAGGGCAAGGGCCTCTCACATTTGTATCTGCCTGGCTCCCTCAACTGGAATGTTGTTCCTTAGGCTCTTCACACAACTGACTCTACCTCCTCCTCCAAGTGTTGGTTCACATGTCACCGCCCCAAAGAGCCCTTCCCTAACCGCTCTATCTAGAGCAATCCCATTAGTTTTCTTTAGGAACCTTACAGGAATGACCAGAATTGTCTTGTCTAATTACTGTTCATTTGTTTATCAACCTCTTCCACGAGAATATAAACTCTAGGAAATAGGAAATTTTCTTGTCTTGTTCATCACTGCTTACTCACCACTAAGAATAGTGCCTGGAACTTAGCAGATGATTAATAAAAATATTTTGATTGAGTGGATAAGTAGTGATATTAGCTAACATTTATTGAGTATGCACTGTGTGTCGGGCCCTGTGCCTGGCATCTTACAGGCATTATCTCATTTAATCTTCTCAACAACTCTATGAAGCAAGTATGTTATTATTACCCTCCAACAGGTGTGGACACTTAGGCACAGAGAAGTTAAGTGACTTACCCAGGGTCACACAGCAAGTGACTGCTAGAGCCTGGATATGAACTCTGATCTGTCTAACTGCTTAGCTCTACAGAAAATGGAATGGTGGCCATTTGGGGGGTTCTCTTAGAAAAAGATGAGATTGTGGTACAGGCAGTTCCTGCCCCCATAAAAAGAGGAGCTCAGCTATTTCGTCACCCTTCCCCTAGCCACTTTAGTCCTTTTGCTATGTACCCATGCCCCACTAATTCCACCACTTGAAAATACCACTGTCCCCTTCTTCCTTAGAAGAGAGATTCATACATGAATAATTAGTGATAGTTCTGGAAAACAGTATAAGTCATTGTGAGGCATGTGCCAAAACGGAAATATGGTTTGTATCACTTCCTTATGAGAATTAGGATCTTTAGACACAACACCACTCACTTGGCTACTAGCTCTGGCCTGTTTCTGGTCAGTTTCTGTTTCATGGTTCCCACTGCAGTGCGGGTCTTAGGCAGAAGGACATGGTAGTCAAGGTGGCTGACCAAGATGTGCCATTTACTCACTGGGGTGATCCTGAGACTGTGTCATGTCTGTGCTTCCATTTGCTTTGTCAAATGAGGATCTGGTCCACCAAGAAATGGAAAGATCACCAAAATCCATGAAAGCCATGCTGAGTCACACGGTCAAAAATATATACATACACAAGAACTTTGCGTCTAAAAATCTTTTTGTATATTCTAGCCCCACAGGAAACCCCAAGTGTGCCTCCAGCAACATACTCATTGGTAAATAAAGTTAGAAATAAGGAGACAGTTTCCATCCCGAGCTATATCGAGCCTGAATGTGACTATGATGATGTGGAAATCCCTGCAGACATGGAAAACCATCATTTTGAAACAACCATTTCTTCTTTTTGGCAAGCTGAAGAGGGTTCACACAGCTTATTTTAAAACCATCAAGAATGGTTGAACTTCCATGTGTCCAGTCCCAAAAGCAGTGGTAACATTATGAGGCTGTATAAGATAAGCACTTCTGAAGCTTAGATGAAGAAGCTTTAGTGATCAGATGATGGCAGCCAGAGAAAGATGCAACTGCTCAGCCCTGAAGACCAAGAGGAGTCAGGCCTTGAGCTTCTGTTGAACGAGTTTCCACGGGAAGGACCGCTAAGCTTCACCGCTCCCACCCAGAGAAAGCACCCTGTTCTCGGCACTCTACCCTCTTTCCTTCCCTTCTTTGTTCTAAGAGATCTTAAAGCTTGGGGCTTGATTGTGCAGAGGCTTCTAGGCTCCCATCCCCAGCACCATGGCTAGGAGTACAAGGTCTGTCCCCACCAGCCCCACCCACCTCCTGCGTACTATCTGCGGTGGCAGTTGCAGCTGAGCGCTCTTGTGTGCAAGTCACCCCATCAGCCTTGTGAGTTCTTCAAGGGTGGGGAGTGCTTTCTATTCTTGTGAACCCTTCCCACCTACATACACCTCAAACCCCAGTGCCTCTCTATGACGCTGGCCAGACTGAGCATAGAGTTCAAGTTTCCACCCAGGTTTTTTTCTGCACTTCCCAGTTGCACCAAAACAGTCAACAGAGGATAGATGTTACATGTAGAAGTGCCATTTTGCAATATGTGTATTGGGCTATAGGAAAAGTAGGTTTTCTCAGGAAAAATCATGGGAAACAGGAAAGAAAGGGGTAATTAAATAGCAGATTCAAGATGAGAGTTCCGGATCTTGGACTTCCTGCATAATTTTCATTACTGCTTCCTCCCTGTATAAAGCCAACGCCCTTCCCTCCAAATCACTGTCCCTGAGCATCTGGGAGGCAGAATCTCCAATATGAAGTGCTGCAGCTAATGAGATGCCAGGGGAGTGGGCTGCTACCTGCTAAACAAGTGCCCTAGTGTTGTCACTGAGCCTTAAGTCAGCTTTGTAGGCTCCTGAACCTCATCAGTTCTTTCAAGTTGATTCTCTAGAGCTCCAGGACTTGACACTTTCTAACCAGACTTACAAGATGCTGATTTCTCAGCACTCCCTGTAAGGGCAGCTGATGAGCAGGGAGAACAGATGAACTGTGAAAAGGCCTGGGAGTGACTGTGGGGCTGAGCTCCTCTTCAAGAGATGTCAAGCTTCCTCCTTGCACCAATTCTGGACCAGTGGGGATACATCTTTCTCCCAGGTTGCCTCTTTCTAGACTCCATAGAGACCTCCAGCTTCCTGTTAATATCTCCTTATTGTAGGCCAGTGGTTTCCTCACTATGGCCTTATAGAACTCTGGCATTCAACACACCAAAGAGAGAAACCTTTTCCAAAATTATAGAAAATAAGTTAACAAATATAAGTGTTTTGCATGTATGCTTTTCTCTTGTAAATTTCCTGTAAGCTGTCCACATTTGTGACAAAAGTTAAAGGCAAATAAATGCCTCTCAGCATCAGTATGCTGTAATTATCTGTCTGCCTGTCCTTCTCCTCCACTGGACTGAGAGCAACATGGGGACAGAGACTACATCTCTCTTTGCCCCACTGTTCCCTCTCTTCCCATTCAATGCCCAGGCACTTTGTAGACACTCAATAAAAATATTGACGAAATGATGAGTTGAATGAATGAATAAACTCCTCTGGGACCTCACCACTCCTTGTACTTGGCCTTATGAAAACATTCCTCCCTCTGCATTATAATTGCCTGGTTACATTTCCATTCTCCTTTTTAAGTCTGGGGCTCATATGGGGTGGAACTCATCTGGCTCACTGCTATATTCCAAGTATCCAGGACAAACCCTGGCACATGGTAGGCATTTAATATTTATTGGATGTTGAACATTAACAGAAATTCTATCAATCAGTTGGACAAAAACAAACAAGCATGTATTATTTGGACACCTGCAATAAAGCCCCATTTTTGCCAATGAAGTTGTAACAAGTTTGGATGATAGAATTAAATGTATCAAGATTTCACAGGATCTTCTGTGTACCCTACCCCTACAGGAAACCCCAAGTCAGCTACCAGCTACATACTCATAAAGTTAGAAATAAGATATTTTCCATCCTAAACTCTATGGAACCTAAAGATGATTATGATGATATTGAAATCACTGAAAATATTGACAACTGTCATTTTAAAACAACTCCTGGTCTGCTACCCTACCTGCTTTTGAGACCTGATAGTTTACTCATACAACAAAACAGTAGATTATAGTTTTCTTTTAGAAAGTTAACAGTCTGATCTTTGTGACACAAATAATATTGTTGTCAGAGAATGTTGTCAGAGAACGAGCAGCAAGTTTTCAAAATCATGTGTATCAGCCCTGGCTGGTGTGGCTCAGAGGATTGAGCATCAGCCTGTGAACCAAAGGGTCACTGCTCCAATTCCCAGTCAAAGCACATGCCTGGGTTGCAGGCCAGGTCCCCGGTTGGGGGTGCATGAAAGGCAAGTACACATTGATGTTTCTGTCCCTCTCTTTCTCCCTCCCTTCCCCTCTCTAAAAATAAATAAATAAAATCTTTTTAAAAAATCACATGTATGCTTTAGGCTGCAAGGAACAGACTATCCAACTATAAGTAACTGAAACAATGAGGAGTTTATGACCACACAAAACAAGAAGCCTGGAGGTAAGCACTCCAAATTCAACCACTCAGGAGTCAACTGACCTTTCTTTGATTCTCTCAGCTTTACCCTCGTGGTGGCAAGGTAGCCGCCATAGCTCCAATCATAACATCATTGTATGATGATGTTCAAAGTTAGGAAGGAAAGGGGCATTTCCTCCCACGTAGCTCTTATTATTAGGAAGGAAAATCCTTCCCAGAAGCCCCCAGCAACTTTCCGTAATGTCTAATTGGCCTGGACTGGTTCACATGCCCAACTATAGGAAAGGCTGGGGAATGAACATTGGGCATTTTCAGCATTTCTGCTTTGCCATCAAGGAAAAAGGAGAGAATAGCTGCTGGATAGGCAGCCTCAGTTCACTTTCAAAAATCACATTACTCATTATTTGCTTTTTGTTTTTGTTACAATCTCAGTCATTAGGGAGTTCAGGGTATGATGTCTAGATTCTACCATTCACTCTTCTACAGCATTTTGGCCGATAAAAACAGACAAAGGACTGTCAGCCAGATGAGGATAGTGACAATAACAGCAATAGCAACAATAACAGGAGCCCACAGTGACTGTACACTTCTGCTGTGTCAGAGTTCTAAGGGCCACACTGTCCAATGTAACCATGACCTTGAACAGACAGGACTGCTGTGTGGTAATTAGAGAAGGGCTGCATCCTCCTGCTGCTTCCTCACCCTCGCTGTTCCTTGAAACCCACTCTGATGGGCTAGCTCTCCCTTGCTTTCTTGGATAAAATCTCAGGCAGGTACCACTGGGTTTTCTGGTCACTCTTAGGTAATAAAAAGTCCTCCAGGTGTGTTTGACATGGGGGTGTGAATCTGTCAAAATTCAGTGAACACACACTTAAGGTTTCTGCATTTCAACCTAAGTAAATTTGACCTCAAAAGAAAAAAACTGCAAACAAATATTCAACTCTGGTTAATGACATATACACTGGAGTATTTAGGGGAAAGTGGACCGATGTCTGCCATTTACCTTGAAATGTATCCAAAGACAAGATGGTGGTAGAGCCTGCACTTTTAGGTATAAACAGAGCCTCCTTGTTCTCATCCTAAGTGCAGCAAGGTCTGAGTCTGCAGGGCCAGCTCCGCCCGCCGGCTTGCCCAGCTCCTGGGAAGAGAAAATGGAAGAATAGCTAGCTGTACACGCATCAAAGAGAGAGTTTAGAGCCTGCTCTCCCTTTTGAGGCAAAATAACTCCATCTATATTCTCAGCAAATGTTTTAGATTTAACTCAGTCAAGTGAGTTAGTCCCTCCCCTCTCCACCTCATGGGGAGAGAAAGGGACTCTCCTCCTCCACGGACATTGAGAGAAGAGGATAAGACTCCCTCTTGACTAAGGATGACCTTCTCCAGATCTTGCTCTGTGGCCCTCTCCAGAGCTGTGGAGGGACATTGGTCAGAGCAGCACCCTGGGTGGGGGTCTACCCAGCTCTGCCTCCGTGGTGGAAACTTGCTCTTCATCTCCCCAATATGGATTCCATTCTTTTCAGCAAAAGCCTCAGATTTTTCTGTTGGATCCACCTCTTTCTCTTCTCTCCATTGGTGTAATTTGTGTAGAGCCTCAGCCCAACTCGGAGGTAGAGCACAAGACCCAGACTGGCCAATCAGAGCTTCTAATTCCCTTGACCACAGCGACCAATTGGTTGATTCTTTGAATTCCAGAGCAGGTCCCCCCACCCACCATGGGATTTGAGGCTATAATAACAGGCTAGACACTCTCAAGGTAGAACCCTGTCACAAAAGACACTGAGATGAGATAAGAAGAGGGTGCAGATCCTAATGGCATTATCTGAGCTCCCATCTGTTGCCATGCTTGATGTAGGGATACTTATGGAGTTTTTTAGTCACATGAGCCAATATTCTTTAAAAACTTTCAACACTGTCCCTTAAGACCCATCCCCACCATCATTGCCTAATTTTGGTCTTGTCATCTTTCATGTGGCTTAATACAAAAGCCTCTTGACTGTCCTCTCCTCCTCCAATTCATCTCCTACTTGCTGTCAGAGGGAACTTTCTAAAACACAAACTTGATTAGGTCGTGGCCCTGCTTAAAATCCCTTGTGCCTACAGGGATAAGACCCACACTGCCTAAGCACACCCTGCCACGCCCTGACAACCTGGTCCCCCACTGGGCTCATGCCAGCACTTCCTCTCCTCCCACCACGAACTGACCATAGAAAACCACTGGCAGCTCCCGAAGCATCAAAATGCTGTTAAGGCTTGTATGTTCTCTTCCTCCTGCTGGGAACTGCCTTCCCCTCTTTCTCTACCTAATAAACTGTGACTCACCCCTTAGCACCCAGAGGGAGCATCGCCTTCTCTGAGAGATCTTTCCTCACTAGGTCAGGTGTGCCCCCTCGGCATTTCTCTCACACCTATCACAATGCATAATAATCCCATCTTGTGGTTATGCCTCCCTCCTTCCTATTAGATACTGGACTCCTGAGGGTTAGGATTATGTCTTAGGATGACTCTACATTCAGATTTGCCAAGAACAACAGTTTTGGCTTTTGTTTGATGCCTCAGCATGATTATTAAGAGCACCCCTTTTTACTCTCAACTGTCCTGGTTTGCATGATAAATTACTTGTTCACCGTACTTATTTATGATCAAGTCCATCTCTATAAAGAGTGAGTGTTAGAAAAAGTGTGGGGAACCTATTCATGTGTGATGTGGCCTGTGGCTCAGCTCTGGTTCTGAATGCAGTCCAGACGCGCGTGGTGTGCAAGTGACATCCGTGGATAGGTTTCCCGTGGGGAATCAGGCCTGCGTTGTACCTAGGCCATTTTGAAACTTGCTCTTGCAAAAACTCCCTCACCTGGGATGGAAACAGCAGAAGTTTACTGTGACTTGTGCTAGACTTCCCAAGCGTGAATGTAAACAGCCCAGCCTTCTCTCCTTTACATTTGTAAATGACCTTTCTTTGAAGCAACTGGCGACATTCTTTCCTTTGTTATCTGTAAAAGGTATCCACCCAAAGCAAACCTGTGCATAGTTAATGAGAACCATCCTTGAGTGTCAATAAAAGCCTGTCCAGTCCAGAGGCAGGGCCCTCTCTGTCTGTGGGAGAGCGGCCATGCAAGCCCTCTCTCTCACGGAGAGAGTGGCCAAGCTGGCTCTCTCTCTCTCTCTCTCAGAGAATGGCCAAGCTATCCCTTTTCTCCACTGGATTCCTTTAGTCCGTGTGAATTTGTTTGTCACTTGTCCAGGGATATAGGACAAGCATTCCACAATAACACATGGTCCTGCTGGACGGGACTGCGACAAAAAAGTATTTCCATGCCCTGACTGGTGTGGCTCAGTGGATTGAGCCTCAGCCTGCAAACCAAAAGTTTGACGGTTTGATTCCCAGTCAAGGCACATGCCTGGGTTATGGGCCCGTCCCCAGGTGGGGGGTGTACAGGAGGCAACCAATCGATGTTTCTCTCCCTCGCTTTCTCCTTCCCTTCCTCTCTCTAAAAATAAATAGATAAAAATATTTTTTTTCAGTATTTCCAAATAAATGCATGAATAAGTGATCTTTCTAGGTCTAATCTCATTTTATCAAATAAATAGCTGAATTAGATTATTTCTAAGTTCTTTATTACTTAAAGTAGTTCAAATAAGTCAGTACTCCAAATGGCCAATACCAGTAATTTTGGTTTATCATCCCTTTGAAATGACCCACCATGTAGAACCCCACATTTAAACATATTAAGCCAGGGTTAACAACTTTAGAGACTATGACCTGCTGGGAGCCTGGTTATTGACACAAATAACTTCTCTACTGATGGTCAAGTTCCCTCAGTTAAACCCACCAGGGGCTGGATAATCTCCTAACATCGGGTAAAAAATAAGATCCATTTGTTCTTGTGATGCATGTTGCATCAATAGGATTAGCACTGCTCAGATCTGCCCCCGATTTGTGGTGTGCTTCAGTGTCCAACTGATCCCATCCACACCCCTGAGTGTGCACAGCATGTTCTGCCATGGCCACGCAGCAGTGAGAAATCTCACCGAGATTTACACTTGGGTACCAAAAGCCCTCCGCCATAAATAACAGGTAACTGACTGTGGTCACATTTCATTTTACTAGAGCAGATGCAAAATTTTTGTCGGAAATGGCCCATTGATATTGTTGCATCTTGGCTCTTCCACTGTAAAACTCAGCTTTTTACATTTACCCACATCTTATTGCCAAAATCTAGTGCAGTTAAAGTTTTAGATCAGCTGCCTTTGAATAATTTAAATATTCTACAAAACAATCAGAAAACACCACTAAATAACCTTGGTCACTTACAAAGTGACCTATAAACTAACATCCTTTGATTTTTTTTTAAACATTAGATGGCTTAGCATTTTTTTTCACAAACTGGGTGTCAGTGGAACATGGCTTAGGTTTTTAAAAACTTGCAGAAGGTAGTATTTAGGAACAAAGAAATTCCCCTGATGGTAAAAAAAGTTTATTTGCATAACTTCTACACCTCTACCTCCCATGAGGCACAAACAAAAATAAATTTTCCGATACATTTAATGTTGGCACTCTACAATGTTATTTTCAGTGACCAAGAGAAACTTCCTCTGAATACGTGAAAAATAAATATTGCCCTGCATTTCTTACTATTGTTTAGAAAAAGATGTTGGATCAATATTTCATAGACCAAATATCTATTGTATCACTGGACTAGTTTAACAAGATTTCCACAATTCTTTACAATTTGAGATTTGCCTGAAAAAAAACCCAAATATATACAGGTTTCTTTTTAAGTTCTGCTTAAGCCACTCTGGAGTGCAATTTGGCAGCATCTAGTGAAGTTGAAAATATGGTTATTCTACATGACCCAACAACCCCACTTCAGGAGACACACCCCAGAACAGCGGCTTTAGAACTTCTTGGTACAAGATCCCCATGACACTCGTAAAAATGACTGAGGACACCAAAGAAATTTTATTTCTACAGAAGATATCTACTGACATTTAGCTTATTGGAAATGAAAACAGAAAGATTTTAAATATGCATTAGTTAATTTAAAATAATAAATCATCATTTAATATAAATAACATTTTTATTAAAATGATTGTTTTCTCAAGCAAAAACATTAGTAAAAAAGAGTGGCATTGTATTAGACTTCTGTGAATCTCTTTAATACCCGACTTAATAGAAGACATTCAGATTCTTGTATCTGCTTCTGGAGTCAACCTGTTACACTGTAAAAACCATGCACCCTCTGGGAAGTTCCACTGTGCATTCATGAGAGAGGAAGCATGAATAAGGCCAAATAACATCTTAGTGCTGTTATGAAAATAGTTCTGATCTCATGGCCCAGACCACACTTTGAGAATCACTGCCCTAAAGAAACTCAAGCATACGTATAAAGATGTTTTTTTGTAGTATCATTTATTACAGAGAGAAAGTGGAACCAATGTCCATCTTGTAGTCCATCCACGGGGGACTACAAGGTCCATGCAGGCTGCCCTGTTGTTGCTTTGCTCACTACATACCTCCAGTTCTTAGCACATGGTGGGTGCTCAATAAACAGCTGTGGAAGGAAGGAAGTGAGAGAGGCAGCAAGGACGGAAATACAAATATTGTTCTGCAACTTGCTTTAAAATTTAACTCTATTCCATGAACATCTCTTCACAGATGTAAACTTAAGTCACAAGGTAGGAGTGGCAAAAGCAATGTGATTCTTGTACAGCTAGTAAGCATATTTTTCTAAAGTCGAAAAGTAAAGGTGTCTGTATTTTATCTGTTAATCACCACAGGCTGCAAACCACTTCCATCTAATAGAGCATTAAGCTGTCCACACATTATGGGCAGACTGGCCTTTGTTGTTAACAAATTTTGCCCATATTTTGTTTGGAGGTATTCTGTAATTCAGATTTTAAAAATGAGTCAATTATTTAAAGACTTTTCTAGAAATAATAAAACCAATGTAAATCGCTTTGTTACCCCTGTTAATTTCATGTACAGTGGAGGATTTTTTTTTAAATATATTTTATTGATTATGCTATTACAATTGTCCCATTTCCCCCCCTTTACTCCCCTCTGCCCTGCACCCCACCTCCCACTCACATTCCCCCCTCCTTAGTTCATGTCCATGGGTCATACATATAAGTTCTTGGCTTCTCCATTTCCCATACTATTCTTAGCTTCCTCCTATCTTCTACCTACCATTTATGCTTCTTATTCCCTGTATCTTTTCCACCATTCCCATCCTCCTCCTCCCCACTGATAACCCTCCACGTGATCTCCAGTTCTGTCATTCTCTTCCTGTTCTAGTTGTTTGCTTAGTTTGTTTTTGTTTTTATTTTTTTAGGTTCCGTTGTTAGTTGTGAGTTTGATGTCATTTTACTGTTCATATTTTTTACCTTCTTTTTCTTAGATAAGTCTCTTTAACATATAATAAGGGCTTGGTGATGATGAACTCCTTGAACTTGACCTTATCTGGGAAGCACTTTATCTGCCCTTCCATTCTAAATGA
>VMDR010031023.1:0-12137 GCA_007922815.1 Macrotus californicus
AGAAGATATAAATACTGCTTGAAATGCAACACAGTATCTTTCATACAACAGTTACCTTGGATAACAAATAACAGTCACCTTAATCTGAAGAATTATTGATCGCAAATATGACTTTAAATACAGACAAAGCTATAGATGGTAAAGCTACAGTACCTGAAGAAAAAGGAAATCTCTTGTGTTTAATTTAATCTCATTTTTCTCTGCTTCAATTTGGGAATAGAAACTGCTTCACTAGTTGAATAAATAATAACTATCCCCAAATATTCTTAATTACTGACTTCAGTAAACATATTCCTGCGTTCTAAGAATAAGAAAATAGAGCTTATATCCAAATATTTCTGTCACATATGACCCTTTTAACATATATACCTTGATTATATTAAGGTAGTTGAGCAACAGGGAACTGGTGTTAAACTAAATTTCAGACTGGATTTTCAAAAAAAATTTTCCCCTAGATCCAATTTTCTGGGGTGTTTTTATTTGGGGAGAGGGTGGCAAATTTTGATATTAGCTGTCATCTAATTCAGTTCTTTGAACCTAGTGGTGTATGTGGAATCAGTAAGTGCTTAAAACACATTGAAATAATGTCAGAGCTGATGTAAAAAAGCAGCCGTTAAGACTCAGCTGTTTTTGTAGATAACGGGAAGTTGACATTAGCAATTGCAGTAAGATTACAATTTAGATTGGAATCAGTGTTAATGCAGAAGACGTTTCTGGACATTTTCCCTAAGTGCTGGGCCGAATGAGAGCTGAGTCCCTCCACTTTCAACAAAATGCGGTGGAAGATTACTGCAAAGCCTTGGAAGACGGAATTTGCTTTATCTCTTTCCCAGCCTTATTACTTCTTATCGCCGTTTTGGTCCTAGGTTTTTTAAATATAGTTTCTGCAGTTTCTCTGGATTTGTCTGCCGTCTGTTGTTGCATTCCAGTCCACATGAAAGAAGCAGGGGCCTCTGGTTTAGGCCGACGGGAGAGGAGAATGGTCTCTGAAGGGACAGCTACACTCCCAGGATTAAAGCCAGTTCCCACGGTTTTGGATACGCGGGATCCGCCCGACCCCCAGACGCCCTCTCTCTTCTTCTAAATCTGAGCCCCCTCCTCCGCTCCCAACCCACCTTCTGACCTGAGCGCGAACTGAGGGCGGCTGCTCCCGCGGCCCAGCGTCCTCACCCTCCCTCGCCTCTCCCAGGCCCGCGCTGCCCCGCAGCCAGGGCGCAGACGACTCCGACGTCGTCCGGGCGCGGGGCGCAGAGTGGGGCGCGGGGTCGAGATTCCGGAGACGAACTGCGGGGCGGTTAGCTGCCCACCACCCCGCCGGGGAGCAGACCGCGGCTCCCGCCTGCAAGCGGACCCGGGTTCGCTGTGCCGCCGACGCCTGGGTTCTTGGGGACCACGAGGAGAAAGGGAACGAAAATGCGGCCGGGGCGGAAGAACGCACACTCAGGCCTCTGAGCTCTTGCGTTAAGAGGAGCCCTTTAATTCGACGTCGGCCGGGTCGCGGCCACGTCCTGTCCTCGCAGTGACCTACCTGGGGAAACGCAGAGCAGAGCCCGGGGCAAAAGGGCGGGGAGCTGGAGGCGCGCGCGTCCTTCGGTGCTTCCTGGCCTGGGGGGCCGGGGGCCCCGGTCCGCTCCAGGCCTCGGCCTCTGCGACCCCAGAGAGGCCCAGGCAGCAGAAAGTCGCGGACGCCCGCGGGGTCGTGGTTCAAAAACCAGACAGGGCCCGGTGTCCCTGCCTCAGAAGGATCCTCGGAGGAGTGTCTTAATGTCTGTAAGTCACAAATGTCTGAGCTGCATCCTGGGGATTCCGTAGTGTCCTTCGGTGCCGCGCCTGGCGCGGAGAGCAGGGAAGAAGGGCCGGCCGCTTTGTGACCTGCAGCGGGCAGGACCGCAGTCTCTCTCCGCGCTTCCCTCTCGCCCCCGCCCCCGCCCCAACCTCTCGGAGCCTCCCAGGCCTGGCGCTCCGCGCCCCTAGAAGCTCTGGACGCATCCAGCTTTCTGGCCTCAAGAAGACGAGCCGAAGGGTCGAGAACCACCCCAGACACTCGATCCCGTCACGCAATTCGGAAGCGACGTACGCTGTCCGTGGGGATTTTAAATGGACCGGAGCTCTTGCCCAAGGCCGCGCGCGGCCAGAGGCCAGTACCGGGGTGAACAGAAGGCGGATCCAGAGCATCTGCCTAGGGTTCTGCGCGGTCCGGAACGCGGCCAGGCCTCGCCACCGCGCTGAGCACGATGCCACCTGTCCGCATTCCGCCGTCCACCCTCCCTGCCTAGGGGGCTGCGGAGTCACCACAACTCCCGGGACGCGCCAGCCAGCCAGCGGCGAGGGCTCGGCAAGTTCTCGACATTACCGGTGGTTCGCTCGGGCCCCACTAAGACCCGACCTCTCCACGCGGTGGCTGCGCTTCTGGCCAAGTGGATCGGAAGTGCCACGTTTTGTCAGAGAACAAGGTTTAATTTACTCTTCCACTGAATCGATGTTTTTCCTGAAAATTCACCATTCGACATAGTTTCATTAGGTAAAAATTAGGAGCTTGGGGGCCGGCTTGAGGCAGGTTATGACCCGCAGTCACCAGTGTTGGTGGCTGTACTGGTCTGGCCTGGGGCAAAGGCAGGAAAGAAACTCGCCATATCCTGAGAGACGCGGGACGCGCTGGGAGAGCCTCGAGGGTCGTAGGAGGCTCTACCTGGCGCTTCGAAGATGTTTGTTGATCGAATAAAAGAATGAATGTAGGCCTGCAGATGTATTCGCAGAAAGGGCAAGGGAGAGTTGGAATGTGAACGGGCTCCCTTTATTCTCGGCTTCTTTCCAAACTCTTGGGTTGGCCCAGACCTGGAGAATTTGCTAAACCGACCTTAAAACAGAGGTACTGAGTGTCAGACAGACTGAGTTCACGAATGGTCCAAGCCCAAGGAGGGAGAGGTGGATGAAGGAAGAAGGTCTGGGGAGGGGTCGCCGGCAGCCCAAGGATAGGCGCTCAATACATGGGACTGGCGGTGCTTGCCATACAGGAGAAGGTTGCAGGTGCAGGGCAGAGGCGTAGACTCGGAACTTCTGCGTCCCAGCGGCTACCAAAGGTTGGGCTCCGCAACTTTCCAGAATGTCTCTGGAATCGCACCACCAAGCCCGGGGGAGGTAAGGATTGCAGTCAGACCGTGCCAAAGAAGTTCCCAGTGATGAAGTGGAGAGGAGAAGCTGGGGTGAGAATGGACCAATTTAACGGCTGTAAATACACGTGTCTCTGTCATCCCTCCCTCCAGCCAGAGAAATTCATAGCTGGGGCTGAGGAGTGGCTGAGGGGGGGACCAACTTCTTCACATTCACAGGGTGACTTCTTCCCAAACTGACCTGAAAGTAGTTCTTTGAAAAGAGAAGGAAAGGGAAAGAAAGAGAGAAAGAAAGAGAGAAAGAGAGAGAAAGAAAGAAGAAAAGAAAGAAAGAAAGAAAGAAAGAAAGAAAGAAAGAAAGAAAGAAAGAAAGAAAGAAAGAGAAAAAGAAAAAAAAAGGGGAGGGGAGGGCAGGGAAGGGAAAGGGAGGGGAGGTGGGAAAATTAGTTTGTTCAAGAGCAGGAGGATCTCTTGAAATTTTCGTCTTCTGGCGGGATATTTCATGACGGTCTTGGTTTTCTTTCCCTCCCACCCAGTCACCTGAGGCCAATCTTCCTGGTTGCAACGTCGTTTCAGAAATTAACTCTTTTGGAAACAAAAAGAAGTTACTTTCTGGTCTAAAGAGAGAGAATAGGAGCCCCTAGAAGTCACTTTCCTAGAAAGAGAATTTTTAAAATTGTGAATGTCCAGGACATGAGTGCTTCTTTGATACAGTCCTTTTCTTTGGGCCCTCATTTTGGAAGTTCTAATGCTTTTTAAAACACAGCCCTGGCTGGTGTGTCTCAGTGGATTGAGTGCCGGCCTGAGAACCAAAGGGTCGTGGGTTGGATTCCCAGTCAAGGCACATGCCTGGGTTGTGGGCCAGGTCCCCAGTGGGGGTTGCATGAGAGGCAACCACACATTGATGTTTTTCTCTCTCCTTCTCTCTCCATTCCCATCTCTCTAAAAATAAGTAAAATCTTAAAAAAAAAAAAAAAACCACCTTCCTCCCATACCCAACAAACATTGGCCTTCCAAATTGATTTCAAATAGTCCTTCAAATTATTCAGAAGAACAATAAACATCTTTAGATGAAAAATAAAGATGAAAAATAAATGGAGACTATATTTACATTTTCTCCAATTATTTTATTCTATAGGTTTTATACATATTAAATCCCATATTTCCAAAGACAGGTCTGTCTCAACTTCAAATATTTGGAAGTTTTAAAAGTCATTTTGAAAATGAGTTGTTTCTGATGTCTATAATGAATAAAATTGTAAAACTGAATTGTTTAATTGGGAAGAAAGAACTAATTTTAAAAGAAGTTCCATTGAGAAAGCAAATAGTGAGAAATAATATAAAATAAACGATGTCGTGTAATGATTTAGCACTTTATTTAGTCTATATAGTTGGGTTTAATTTTAACATATTTGCATGGAAGTTGGCACATCAGAAACATGGATCAGAAATAAACGCTCTGAAATTAAAATTCTACTTACATTACACACCGATTGCAGGAAGACATAAAGGACATGAGCACTTTGTACTGGACTTGGGAGTAACACTTGCAGTTCCTAGGGGGTGAAAAGGGAGAACACGTTGTGCGTTGCACATGGTGTCTTTGTTTTTCTTTTCACACCAGAACAAAATGCCCCACCCACGTTCACGGCTCCTCTGGAAATGTGCAAATCAGAAAAGCCTTACAAACCACAAGTGGAGGCTGGAAAAGGGGAGCCTTCACACCATGGGAAGTTTACGTTCACGTTGTCTGAGGAAACAGTACTCAACTTGCCCTTTGTAGATGTTCCGCAGCGAACAGAAATCAGTGGTTGCTTTGCTGCGGGATGCTAATGCACACACCTAGTCCGGGCTGTGCAAGGTGCAGTGTTTGAGGACAGGAGGCTGGGAGAGACGGACCGGGGTCTCCCTGCCCTCCCGCTTGGCTCCAGGTCCCTTCGCCACCCGACTTTGGCCTGGAGCCCTCTGCTCCGGGCTGACACCCCAGCAGCGCAGCGGCGGATGGGTGCTGGCCCAGCAGCGCGCCCTTGCTGACCAAGCTCTGGTGCTGTTGCTGGTGCTGCTGCAACACCGTCCGAGCGGCGGATGCGGCAGCGGCCGCGGCGGCAGACACGTGGAGCAAGGGAGCAACGGCCTGGGTGTGCAACAGGCACGGCGAGCGTTGCAGCAGGTGACAGTGGCCCCATGGAGCTGGGGACAGACTCTGGGCGGTCCCTGTACCCTCTCCTCGGACTCCTTGCATGATACTCTCGATGCTAAAGGACGTGCATACGCCTCCGGGCCGTGACGCCGGCCCCTTGCGCCCCTCCCAAGGCTGGGAGCCCGTGGTGGGCTGCAGCGCTGTAAGGGCGCCGCTGGGGGTCACCAGGTCTATGCTTTGCACTTTCCTCGGTGCCTCGGAGTAGGTAGGGGCAGACAGCAGCAGGTAGCGAAGGGGATGAGGGTGCAGCAAAGAGCAGGCGCGGCTCCCGGGAGCCGCGGCGGAGTAGGTCCCGGGGACCTGCGGCCGGGCTGGAGACCCGAGCAGCAGGCTCGCGTAGGGGCCATGCAGGGCAGCTGGGGCTGGGGGCAGGGGGAAGGGGTGGTGCAGGTGGGCTCCTGGGGGCGGGTGGTGGCGCTTGAAGCGCTTCCTGCGCCGAAGGAAGCTGCCGTTATCGAACATGTCCTGGGAGGCGGGGTCCAGGCTCCAGTAGTTGCCCTTGCCAGGGTGGCCGGGCTCTCGGGGGATTTTGACGAAGCAGTCGTTGAGCGAGAGGTTGTGTCGGATGCTGTTCTGCCAGGCCGGGAACTTGCGGCGGTAGTAGGGGAAGCGGCTGCTGATGAAGGCGCAGATGCCGCTGAGCGTGAGGCGCTTGTGCGGGCTCTGCAGGATGGCCATGGTGATGAGTGCGATGTAGGAGTAGGGCGGCTTCGCGGGCTGCGGGCCGTCCCCAGAGGTGCCCGCAGATCCCGTGGAGGCTCCGAACTTGGCTCCAGGCTCGGGGGAGTCGCTCCGGCAGCCTCTGCTCTCAGCGCGCTCCCGGGACAGCGCTCCCGCACCAGGCCGCGCCCCCTGCGGCTCTGGCTGGTGCCCCTGCTCCAGGTACCGCGGGCTGCCCTCGTCCTCCACGCCGTCCTCTTCCTCCTCGTCGTCTTCATCTTGCCCCTCTCCCAGGATATCGATCTCACCGTCTTCCCCTTCGGGGCCCCGGAGGCTGCACGGTGGGGTGGAGCGAAGGCGCTCGATTATCGGCAAGTTCATGGGGGAGCAGGTCCCGCAGCCGCAGAGGAGTGGCGGCCGCTCACCTGTCCTGCAGTGCGCTGGGCTGGAGGCCAGAGTTAGGGTGCTCCAAGAAGTGGAAACGTTCCTGGTGACTCCTTTAGACGTTCTTTACTTCTGGTTTCTCCTCCTTTACAACACCCAAGTCCGGCAAAGATGCACTTTGCCTTTTATTAAAGCTTCTTCGCGTCCCCGTGTAGTGGACTCTTGCGCCCCTTTATGCCATTCTTGACCTACCTCGGAGCACTCCCACTTCCTCGCCACGCAGTCCAAGGATGAGGGTCCTCTGCGCAACAGCCGACCCGGGAACAGCCCCCAGCCCCCTCCTCCTTACGCCCACCCCCACCGAGGAAGATGCTCCACTCCTCAGGTTGGCCAGCCAGTCGCGCCCGCAGTTATACAGGCTTTGCTAATGCACTTTCCGAGCTGCACAAGTGAAAAGGGGGCAGGAAAACGTCACACGCACCAATCTACGACCACCTGATATTGAGGCCTCTCTCCTGGAGGACACGGGGCACTGAAATGTATACAGTGTTTGTCAAACGTGTAACAGTAAAATTAGGTTTTCATGTTTCATTATAGCTGGTTCATCAGCCAGTTTCACTGGTGGATTCTGTCCTTCTCCAGAAAGATGAACTGAACTATTATAAATATTTTAACTATATCCCCAAACTCAGGGGGTTGTGAAGGGCTGTTTCGTTGTGCCCACTACTCCCCACTCCATCTCCCCAAAATGTTCTCCCAGACTCAAGTTTTCAGAAAAGGCTGAAATGTCCTGACGTTAAATTATGGAAGTTCAGGGGGGAGGGAAAGCAGGAGGGCAAGAGAAGCCCCCTTCCGCAGTGATTCTCCAACTTCTTTGAACATTTAACCACAGTATGAGATGCATTTTACAAAAACAATCGTGCATATACAGACTTGTATAACTAAAATGGGTTTCATAAAGCAATGTACTTACACTTGAGTGATCAATGATATTTTTCTTTTATAATGGCCACAGCCAACTAAAATGATTTTGCCACATACTAACCAGTACACACCTAGTCTGAAATATTCTGTTTTCACAAAAAGGCCCCACTTCAACGGATGCACCCGGGATGGGAGGGGCTCCTCTCTCCCTCTCTGCCCACCCCCATTCCTTCTTTCAGAAAAACAAAAATTCACATTAAGCATTTTTATTATAATAAAAAATACCAAAACTTAAGTGAGGCAAGGAGAGGCTGCAGTTTCAATCACGGATTGGCATTCATTACTCCTATGGGAGCAGAGTGATATGGCAGACAATCTCCTTTACCTCACTTGACATCTTTGGAGGTAACAAGATTTTTAGATGGTTACATTTAATCAACTCAGAGAGTAAAGTGGTCCAGTAGACTATAACAATGTGTTATATAAATAGGGATTTTATGGTGAAATAATAAGCCATAGTATATATTCATAATTTAAAACCCACCCACTTATACAAATAATTTGAGGTGGCATCTAAAATAATGCAGCAGAAGAGAATATTGTATTAGGCCAAGTTTTTTAAAACTCAGGTCTTGCTGGAGAAGGGGAATTCACTTTCACTGAGATTCTGTATCCAGGGTGCTTTAAATCCCTAGAACAATCCAGAGATCTGCATTGTTATCTCCATTTTACGAATAAGGAGGCAAAGGCTCAAAGATTTGTAATTTATCCCATACCACGCACTCAGTAGGCAATACTTTTTGATGAACTATGCCTAAACTTCGATCATCATCATCATCAATACCCTGTAAACCTTCTATAGTAAGAATAATGGCCCACATTATTTATTTTAGTTAGCAATTTGTATTATAAAAATAAAATCTTCTCTTGAGGATATCTATGGCAACTTCCAAAGTTCTCTGAAGGTGCTGATTATACTATGGCTCTAATCACTGAAAAATACTTCATTTTGGGGAAAATAAAAATGAACAGGATAATACATCTTTAAAGAATCATGTAAACATCAAAATACAAAATAAAATTTAAATTAAAAGTGGTATGTCATTCCATGCAGGTTGACAAAAGTTAAATTGTATTAGCTAGTTTGGGAAAAATAGGTACTTTCTTTTTTTTTTAAAGTATTTTATTGATTATGCTATTACAGTTGTCCCATTTCCCCCTTTATTCTCCATCCGCCCTGCACACCCCTTCCCACCCACATTCCCTCTCTTTAGTTCATGTCCATGGGTCATACATGTAAGTTCTTTGGCTTCTCCATTTCCTATACTATTCTTAACCTCCCCGTCTATCTTCTACATACTATTTATGCTTCTTATTCCCTGTACCTTTTCCCCTCTCTCCCCACCCACCCCCCTGATGATAACCCTCCATTTCTGTGATTCTGTTCCTGTTCTAGTTGTTTGCTTAGTTTGTTTTTGTTTTAGGATGAGTTGTTAAGAACTGAGTTCGTTGTCATTTTACTGTTCATATTTTTTATCTTCTTTTTCTTAGATAAATCCCTTTAACATTTCATATAATAAGGGCTTTATGATGAACTCCTTGAACTTGACCTTATCTGGGAAGCGCTTTATCTGCCCTTCCATTCTAAATGATAGCTTTGCTGGATAGAATAATCTTGAATATAGGTCCTTGCCTTTCATGATTTGAAATACTTCTTTCCAGCCCCTTCTTGCCTGCAAGGTTTCTTTTGAGAAATCAGCTGATAGCCTTATGGGAACTCCTTTGTAGGTTACTGTCTCCTTTTCTCTTGCTTTTAAGATTCTCTCCTTAACTTTAATCTTGGGTAATGTAATTATGATGTGCCTTGGTGTGATCCTCCTTGGGTCGAACTTCTTCGGGACTCTCTGAGCTTCCTGGACCCTCTGAAAGTCTATTTCCTTTGTCAGATTGGGGAAGTTCTCCTTCATTATTTGTCCAAATAAGTTTTCAATTTCTTGCTCTTCCTCTTCTCCTTCTGGCACCCCTATGACTCAGATGTTGGAACGTTTCAAGACATCCTAGAGGTTCCTAAGTCTCTCATTTTTTTTGAATTCTTGTTTCTTCATTCTGTTCTGGTTGAATGTTTCTGCTTTCTGGTCCACACCATTGAGTCCGTTTCCTTCCCGTCACTGTTGGTTCCCTGTACATTTTCCTTTATTTCACTTAGCATAGCCTTCATTTGTTCATGTAATTTGTGACCGTATTCAACCAATTCTGTGAGCATCCTGATTACCAGTGTTTTGAACTGTGCATCTGATAGGTTGGCTATCTCTTCATCGCTTAGTTGTATTTTTTCTGGAGCTTTGATCTGTCCTTTCATTTGGGCTTTTTTTTTTTTTTCTCTGCGCACCTGTTACATAGTAAAGGACGGAGCCTTAGGTGTTCACCAGGGCAGGGCAACCCCATCACTGCTTTGTGATGTTTTCTGTGGGGGAGGGGTATGAGAGAGACCAATGCCATTTGTTCTGCTTTCTGCTGGTTTTCAGTCACTTCCCCCGCTACCCACAATCAAATTGGGCCCTTCTGGTGCTGATTCCCAGGTGGATGGGTAGGTGTGTACATTCTAGGACCCTGTGGGTCTCTCCAGTGAGCTCTCCTATGAGGCTGGGAGTTTCTCCAGCTGCCACCGCCTCAACCCCCACAGTTGTTTTCAATCAGAGGCTTTCAGGCTTTATTTCCCTGCGCTAGGACCCTGGGTTGCAGGGTCTGTCTCGCTCCCTAGTTGTTCCTCCCAGTTTATCCGCACGTGGGTGTGGGACCGCCTGGTCCACAATCCACTGCCTCGCCCACCCTGGTCCTCCAGCCACCACCTTGCCACGAGTCCTCTCCTTCTGGCTGCCTGTCTCTGCCCCTCCTACCGGTCTGGATGAATGTTTCTCCTTTAACTGCTTGGTTGTCCAACTTCCATATAGTTTGATTTTCTGTCAGTTCTGGTTGTTTTTTGTTTTCAAATTTGTTGTTGTCCTTCTTTTGGTTGTGCAAGGAGGCACAGTGTGTTTACCTATGCCTCCATCTTGGCCAGAAGTCAAAAATAGGTACTTTCATATCCTACTATAGAGAGGTACAGACATTTGGAAGAGCAACTAATCAGTATCTATTAAAAATTTTAAGGGTACATACCCCAGAAGCTCATGGTTCCATCTTCACATCTCCAGGCTAGAGAAACATTCCCACATGAGAACAAAGGAAGGGGCACTGCAGTTCACTGCAGTACTGTTTGGAATTTCAAAAACAGAAAACTAGTTCATCTGCCACATCAAGCACAACCACATCACTTCACTTCCCAGGGCTTTCCGAGTAATCCAAATGTGTCACTCTGTCCTATCAAGAGCACCAAGTCTAGCCCCAGCTCACAAGTCCAATTCCACCTCAGACCCAGGCTTTCTGTCCTCCCTCCATTCTTGCCTTCTTCCCCATCTTCCAAGGTGCTATGCTTGTTCCCATCTCAAGGGCTCCTGCAAACCTTCTCCCTTACTTGAACAACTCCTTCTAATTCTAATCTCAACTTAAAAGCCACCCTCCTTTGACAGCCTTTCCATGATCACTCAATCTAAAGTCAAACTTTGTTTTTATCCAACATTTTAGGCACCTCATATTTTCTTCTATGTCCCTCTACCAGAACATAAGCAATATCCGAACCTGGCCTTTATCTGCCACGAGCAGTTTCAGCCCCAGCACTAATACCTGGGCAAACTGGAAGCTCTCAGTAAATGCTTTTTAAAATGAATGTATTCTAGGCTAGTACTATGACTAACTATGCAGCAGTTAAAGAATAAGACATATTTATATACACTGTCATGGGAAGCTCTAAGAATAATTGAGTTTAAAAAAAAAAGCAAACTGCATTACAATACTCGTTTTATTCAAAACATTTCATTTTACAAAAATAAAACCTTTCCTTGAGTATATTAATGGCAAATTTGTAAGTTCCCTGAAGAAGTAGGTTAAAGCTATAATCACTGGAAAATAATTCACTTTGGGAAACAACATAAACCCTAACGTGTGTATGAGTGAAGAGACATCTAAAATAACAGACATGAAGCTGACAATACTGCTTACCCCTAAGAAGTGGCAGTGATGAAGGAGAAAGGTCAGGGGAGACAGACTCCATCTGTAGTGTCTGCATTTTTACAACACAAATGAATTCATGCAATACATATGTAATGACAAATATTTAAAGATTAACATATTTTAAAGGAAAAAACATTTATGAGTTTTATAAATACAAATTTTTAAGTGTATAGATTAATATTACTTCAAGTATTTCTCCCACAACAGGACAATTATAAGCCCTTTCTGGTCTAGAAGATATGAATCCACATGAATTATCTGTCAAAGAACATTATGAAGTATTATTGTAACTACACAAATTATAGAATGAATTTAAACTGTTAGGAAGAAGACACATTTACCTAGGCTCTGCTTTGTGCCAGGAGCTGAGCTGGCTGCATTATAAACCTATTTAATCCTTACAAGAACCTTGAATGATTGGTATTATCACTGTCCCTTTTATAAATAAGGAAACTAATCTCAGAGAAAATACTTTGCCCAAGGTTACACAGCCAAGAAGTAGCTGAGCTGGAATTAAAGCCCAGGTCTGACTCAATAGATGACTCACCAGATGACTTTCTATTGCACAATATGCTGCCACAAAATATGGGTACTTTCTCAACCACTCAATAAAATAATGGATTTAGGAGGCAAATGAATGAATATAGAGAAGTTATATATAAAAGATATAGAATGCAGGGGAAGGGGCATAGATAATTTAATCAGTCAGCATGCCTCCAAACACAATGGCACCATTCAAGATACACAAA
>VMDR010031024.1:0-12186 GCA_007922815.1 Macrotus californicus
TATTTCAATGCGCTTACATTTGGCCAGTTTGACATGTTTGGCCTTGTAAAAAGTGATTTGAGTAGAGGTAAAAAAGACAGAAACTATACTAGTTTGGATGGAAATATTTACACATTTTGATTAGAAAAGTTAGAACTGAGAATATCCTTTAGTTAGCAGAATTGTATACCTCTGCACTTATAAAGAATCTTTTTCTCCTCTGGTTACGATGGAGGTGTAGGTAGACATGCTTCACCTCCTGGTGCAACCACAGAAAGAATTACAACTAAACCTCGAAACAAATAATACCCAGAACTGTCAGAAAATTGAACTGTATGGAAGTCTGACAACCAAAGATTTAAAGAAACCACTTTCATCCAGATGGGTAGGAAGGATGGAGATGCAGAGATGGGTGGAAAGATGAGGAGACACGGTATAGTGTCAACAGGCAGTGGTGGCAGCAGAACGGACACACCCACATTCACATATGGTGGACAAAAATTGGGAGGGATACCTTGGGAATGAGTAAACCCAGCTTCAGGCCAGACTCACAGCTCAGATTTCCAGTGTTGGGAAGAAAAATTCCCATCATTTCTGGCTGTAAAAACCAGTGGAGGTTGGAGCGGCAGAAGAAACTGCCGGATTTTCAGGAAACTCTGCTTAAAGGTCTCACACGGCCTTACAATGTATGCAACTCACCCACTCTGAGATTCAGCATGAGGCAACATCTGGAAGGGTGCCAGTCGCACCCAGGGAGTGGGTGAAGTGACTGGAAATGGGACAAGTGCCCAGTAAACCTCCAGAAGCCAGGTAGCAGCACTGTCCCCTCTCTGAGCCCTCCCCCAACACAGAGCCACAAAGCAGTGAAGCAGGTTGCCCAGCCCTGACAATTACCTAAGGCTCTGCCCCACGTAAATGACTGGTGCCTTTAAGGTAGAGCTGCTGTACAGGAGTCAAAGCAGCTCTATCTAATACACAGAAACAAACACAGGGAGGCTGCCAAATTGAGGAGACAAAGAAATATGGCCCAAATGAAAGAACAGAACAAAACTCCAGAAAAAGAACTAACTGAAACAAAATGGAGATAACCAACCTATCAGATGCAGAGTTCAAAACACTGGTGATCAGGATGCTCAAATAACTCACTGAGTACGGCAACAACATGAAGGAAGAAATGAAGGTTACACTAAGTGAAACAAAGAAAAATCTATAGGAGACCAACAATGAAGGGGAGGAAGCTGGGATTCAAATCCATGATTTGTAATGTAAGGAAGAAATAGCACTCAACTAGAACAGCAAGAACAAACATGAATTTTAAAAAACTACAATAGTATAAGAAGGCTCTGGGACATCTCCAAATGTGTCAACATCAGAATCATATGGATGCTGAAAGGAGAAGAGGAAGGGCAAGAAACTGAAAACTTACATGAAAAAAATAATGAAAGAAAATTTTCTTAATTTGGCAAAGGAAACAAACATACAAATCCAGGAAGCACAGAGAGTCTCCAACAAGTTGGAACCAAAGAGGAGGACACTAATACACATCGCAATTAAAATACCAAAGGTTAAAGAAAGAGGATCTTAAAAGTAGCAAGAGAAAAGAAGTTAGTTACCTACAAAGGAGTTCCCATCAGACTGTCCGCTGATTTCTCAGAAGGAACCTTGCAGGCAAGAAGGGACTGGCAAGAAGTATTCAAAATCATGAAAAGCAAAGACCTACAACCCAGATTACTCTGTCCAGCAAAGCTACCATTTAGAATGGAAGGGCAGATAAAGTGCTTCCCAGACAAGGTAAAACTAAAGGAGTTCATCACGAAGCCATTATTTCATGAAGGGACTTATTTAAGAAAAAGAAGAAGATCAAAACTATGAATATTAAGATGAAAACAAGTTCACAACTATCAATAGCTGAATCTAGGCAAACAACCAGAACAGGAGCAGAATCATAAGTATGGAGATCATTTGGAGGGTTATCAACTGGGAGGGAGAATGGTAAGAATAGGGGAAAGGTACAGGGAATAATAAGTATGATTAGTAGGAACAAAATAGACAGGAGGATATTCAGAATAGTATAGGAAATGGAGAAGCCAAAGAACTTGTATGCATGACCCATGGACACGAACTAAAGTGGGTGATAGCTGGAGGGAAGGGAGTACCAGGCAGAGGGGGACAAGTGGAGAAATATTGGGACAACTGTAATAGCATAACCAATAAAATATATTTAAAAAAGAATTTTTTCTCATTTGAAAATATGGTCTATTGGGATGACTTGAAGGTGTCAATACTTTAAAATGTATTAACCATCAATACTGACTGAAGAAGATTGCAGGCAATTTTATTTAAAAAAATGAGAATAAATCAAAGAAAGTGTGTTTTTTAGAAACGTATATTAGTGCCATAACATTAGCAATAGAGATACCTAAGAAACTGATGAAAGCATAGGACTAAGTACCAAGAATAATTCTACTTACTTTTTTTTAGCATTCAGGTAATCATCATAAAGAAGTTTTCAATTTTGAGTTACACTACACAGGCATATGTTACTTATTATTTTTAAAGTTTATTTTTGACATAGTCTTTGAATTGAACTGTTTTATAAATTCATCAATATAATAAAACCAACTTGCTAGGTCAATAAAAAATAGTTTAAAATGACATGATTTTAATTGTTTTAATGCCCCATTTCTCTCCAAAAGTTTGCCAGGTAAGATGACAAATTACTTTTTAAAAATTTTGCCCTTTCTATTTGTTAGTTTAGGTTTACAAGTAACGGAGAATCCCAATAGCATGGCTTAAACAAGGTCGATTTGGGTTCTCTTTTCTGTGTAAGTCTGGGGTCAGCTGTCCAGGACCTGCACAGAAGGCCTGCTCCTTCTGTCTCGTTCATCATTTGTGTGGGGTCTCCTTTGTGACATTTGCTTCTTCCAGCTTTAGCCATCTTGGGAAACTGCAGTCAGCAGGAAGGAAGGCAGAGGAAAAAGGACAGGCACTACCCCTAGTTTTCATGTGCCAGTTTTCTTTGAAGGAAGTTTCCAGAAGTCTCATCACATTCCAGCTTATATCACTTTGGCCATAATTTAGACACAGGATGACGCTTAGCTGCAAGGGAAGCTGGGAAATCCAGAGTTGGTCATGGCTAGTGATAGACACAGGTTGAAAAAGGAATATATTACTCTGAAAGAAGGACAGTGCAGAGCAACACTCTCTGCCACCCACTCTCCCTGCAAATGCGTGCCACCTCTGCCAGCCCCAAGGACTGAGTGGTCTGGTTGGAGAACACACTTTGCCTGTGCTTTTTAAATATTCCCCAAAGGGGTCCTGACTACTCTAGGACTAAGTAGCCCTCGTCACATTTCCTTGAATCTTTCCTTCCATTTGAAGATTCGTGAAAAATTTGAAGTTATTCTACAGTATTTGCATATTTCCTTTAAAATATAAATTGTTCAAATTAGTGTAAAAAAACAGATACTCTAGGAAGATACACCTATTTTGTCTGTGGCTACACATAGTTCTGACTTGAGGACAAGGTGTTTCTCTAATCTTGAATGGCTCACTATTCAAAAACCATTTGCATTCTTAGAAATATTTTCTTGTTCATGCCATTACAGTTGTCCCAATTTTTTCCCTTTGTCCTCCCCCATCCAGCCCCTCTGTCCTGCTCAGTTCCTCAGGCAATTCCCACACTATTGTCCATGTCCCTGGGTCATTCATATATGTTCTTCGGTTAGCTCCTTCACTTTCATTTTAACAGAGCTTTCCAAATTCTAAAGAAACATATTTCATCTACGGGATGCAGGTGACTGGGAAGACACATGGACATAGGGCTCCTCAGCCCTCCATTCACCCCCTGCCCCCAGATAGACACCCCTTGGCCATGATATTAGTCTGTGTCAGGGACTGGTTTGGGCTTTTGATAGACAAGGAATTTACTTCTTTAATCTATTGTTTAGAAAAATGCAGAAGCAAATCGAAGTTCTGAGGGAGGAGGCCTGGAAACCACGTGTTCTCTATGTGTCGTTCATGTTAATATTTACAATTCCACTGTCAGTTATTTGGAACTCCAGTATGTGAGCCATGCACCCCTTGCACCCATCCAGTAATTGTTAGCATGCTTAGCCAAGCAGGCACAGCCTTCTTAGCAAGGAACTTGTACAGTAATTATGAGACACCATGAAAACGCTAGATATGAGAGGCCAACTTCAAACCTTTGACTAAGATCTTTGTTTCCATTATTACCTAAATAGCTACAATGTAGAGATATCTATAAAGAATTCTGAACATAGGTGAGAAATATTTATGCATTTAAAGAATATTGATCATGTGCCTGAATGTGTCACTCCTGTGCTGAACACTGAGGCTAGGTTTGTGACCCAGAGTGTGTGTATGTTAGCCCAGACGTAAACCAGATGCTCACATGGAATTTCATTAATTAATTGTAATACATGCTATGAAGGAAAATACAGCTTGCTGAAAGACTGCATAATAAAGATACCTAACCTACTCTGCAGGACAGGCAAAGCTTTCCTGAGGCAAGCCACACCCCAAGGGTGACAAAGAGGGAGAACAGTGTTTCTGGGCCAAGCAGATGACCTGTGCAAGTGACTTTAAGGCTGAAAAGACTTTGAGTTTTTAAAGAACTGTACACGGGCCACCTTAAGGAATATCGAAGGGGTGAAGCAGAGATATGATGTGGTTATATTTGTCTTGTCAAAAGGCCCTGAAGGTTGGTGACATTGGCCTGGGTAGGAAGTCAGGTGGGCCTGGATGGAGTGGAGGCTGGAAGGTGAAGAGGAGAGTGGAGATCTAAGGATGTAGGATGTCAAACTGATGAGACTTGCAAACGGATCCGACGTGTTGGTCTGTGAGGGAGAGGCTGAGAGAGGACAACTTACAAATTTTTACAGGAAAACGGTGGTGGTTGGGGGTACCCAATGCAGCAATGGGAAGCAAGACAGAGCTGAGGAAAAATCACGAGTCACAGGATTAAAGAGGTCGGTGAGCTCGGCCCTCCAGTTAACAGCTCACAGTTGCAGGTCAGTCAGGCCCAGAAAGAAAGAACTTGTGGCCTTTCTCTGTGAGGCATGGCCCGGGACGAGCAGCACTGGCACGAACTGGAAGCTTGTTAGAAACACGCAATCTCAGGCCACCCACACAGGATCCTCAAATGACTTGTGTAAACAAAGTTTGAGAAGAACTTTTAAGGAACTTAATAAGTTGCAGAGTTGAGTTAGTACTAAGTTGAACATATGATTTGGAATAAGTCTTTGCGCTTGTATTAAAATCATATATATATAAAAAAACAGATATATATATATTGATTTAGAGAGAGAGAAAGCGAGATCTATAGATATATATGTGTTAGGAGTGATGCCCAAGGTAAAAAGTGGGTTGAAGACTGCCACAATTCAGGGACTCTTTATTCAATGGACAAAAGCCTACCAGTGTTTCCCCGATACAAATATTCAGGAAGGAAGGAGAGAAAGAAAGAAGGAAAGGAGGGAGG
This sequence comes from Macrotus californicus, assembly GCA_007922815.1. Classification (NCBI taxonomy): domain Eukaryota; kingdom Metazoa; phylum Chordata; class Mammalia; order Chiroptera; family Phyllostomidae; genus Macrotus; species Macrotus californicus. The sequence goes on from VMDR010031024.1 coordinate 5,483, forward strand.
GAGAAAGGAAGAGAGAGAGGGCGAGCAGGCAAGATCTTCAAACGCTGTGTAGACAATGGATTATTCACAGTTGTGAGTATGGCATGAGGAAGAACTGGCCAAACTGACTTGGTATTACATATTGTGGACACATGCTTCAATATATTTTTAAAAAAGGAATCAAAACTTCCAAATTCCATTCTATTTCATGAGTTTCTTTTTAAAGAAGGGATATTGGTAATGATTATGGATTTCTAAGTGTTGCTCAAATACCAGCGCTATAAAAACTTCTCGGCAGGACATTTGTTTTTATTTGTGTTAGACTCCAGCTAACACTGTGCCGTGTGCCAATGTGTCTGGCAAATGGTTAGTGCTCAAGCCTCAGATCTCGGCACAGGTGTAGAGTTGAGAAATTGTGCATAACAGTGTATATTATCTAGGGTTGTGTAACAAATTATCCTGAAGTGTAATGGCTTAGCACAACAGATCTTTCTTCCCTCATAGTTTCTGTGGGTCAGGAATCTGAGTTTGACTTAGCTAGGTGCCTCTGGTTTAAATCCCTCATGAGGTCACTGTCAAGCTGTGGGGTGGGGCTTAGGTCCCCTCGGAAGCTCAACTTGAGGACTGCTTCTAAGCTCACTCCTGTGGCTGCTGAAAGTCCTCAGTCCCTTGTCACGTGGGCCTCTCTAAGGGGCTGCTGCCTTCTAACATGGCAGCTGGCTTCCCCCAAGGCAAGCAATCCATGAGAAAGAGAAAGAGGAGCCTTTTCATAACTTAATCCCAAATTGATCACTTGATTGCTTCTGCCGTATTTGAATTTTTAGAAGCAAGCCCAGCCCACCCTCAAGGGGAGAGGATTTCACAAGGGTGTGGACGCACGGAGGTGGACTTTCTGAGGCTTAGGGGCTGCCTACTGTGCAGTGCCATTTTCTTCTCCATCTACGCTGTTGTCGGAAGGCTGCGGTACTTAAAAGGCTACTTTCCTATGAATATTTTTCTGATCAGCCCAATGTATCGGATTTTACCCTAAAAGTTCAGAGTAGAGATTTGGTTTACTGTTTTTATGGGGTGAGTGGGACAACACCAGAAAGGCCATTGAGGAGATCTGCATTCTGCCCCTCTGCTAGGCATCTTTCACATTCCAGGACCTGGCGTGCATAGGAAAGACCTTTTCCTGTTCACCTTAACCCTCCTCTCTGCTTTCATACTTGAGCAATTCGATGCTGAAGCAAGCCTCTTCTATCCTCACACCATTCCTTGCATTTCTGAAGGCCCAACTCCACCACCAGCAGCTTGTCCTGTCAGAGTTCACTTTCCTCTCTCCCATGCTCCCCTAGCTCGTCATGGCTGAGAGCCTACCCTGCACCAGGTCTGTGCGGGGTGCTAAGGACACCCCCGCTGGCAAGAAACCTGTTACCTACCCTCAAGGACCTCACAGTCCATTTGGAGAGACAGGCACTAATCAAATGACCACACAAAGAAACAGACAACTGCCGCAAAAGAAGAGGACCAGCAATGGAGAGACCCCACAGGCTCCTGGGAGTCGTGCTTAACCCCAAGCGTCCCTTCCCTGGCGTCCAACCCTGTGCAGATCCCAAGAACCTATTCTGGGCACACCCTCCATGATCCCATCAGATGTCACTTACAAAATACCAAGTCAAAGATAAAATTATTAAAAATTTCAATATGGTGACTGCAGAATATTAATTTCCAAGCTTGGGGCCTTGTGTGACTGTATTGTACATACCGTGTGAGTCACACCCTGTCACTTCACCCTCTTTTCTGCCCCTCACAGAACAGTATGTTCTAAAATTCTCCTTTTTGTCTGTTTTCTCTTTTTGTTGTCTGCCTCCGCCACTAGACTGTAAACCCCATGAAAGCATGTCCTAATTATCTCCATGCCTAGTGCAGGAGCTGACGCATGTAACCTTCAGTAATTACTTGTTGACTGATAAATAAATGCAAAAGGGAATTGATTGGGCATAACTTTAAGTAAACTTGCTGCTTCTCAGAGCTCATACAAACTGGCAACACAACAAACCCTTCCAGCTAATCACTTCTCAGTGTCCTATCCGGAGTTCCTGCCTGTATCAAGTCCACGTAAAGGCCAGCTCCAGTCTACCCCTCCCTTGACACTTGTTTCTGAATCCCTCCAGCCCCTGGATGGTTTTTCTCTCTGCCACCTTCTCCTGGCAGTGTATTATCTGCCCTGAGCCTTAGAGAAAGGAGCACAGCAAGGCCTCGGGCTGACAGACCCGTGCTTTCATCAACACCACGGAGGGCCTTCCTGGCACTCCCTTCTCTGTGTTTCTGCCCCTGACCCAGGAGGTTCTGGCCGCCAAGAGCACCCATCCAGTCACCTCCCATGTTGTTGAGCAATTGCCACTTTCCTGTGATTAGGCTGGGTTTTTGGAACGAGGATTGCATTATTGACACTCACCCCTGAGTGTACCATGGTCTTGGGTTCCAGTAACGAATACAGGCAGCATCTCATCATGTTGAATTCTAAAGTGCTTCATTAAGTGTTCTGGATTTTTGAACCATATAATGAACATATTATAATGACAAATACGTCATTAATAGAAGCTTGGACGCTTTTTTGGTTATGTAGAGAGTTTTATACTAAAAAATAGTGCAGCATGAGGGCTATAACAAGGGTGGGAAGTGTCTAAACTGTAGCTACAAAAAATTTTCAAATAGCTCTATTTTATAGAAGTGATAAAAAATGCAGAAATGAAATAACAATCCTCTATGTTTAAAAGCAACTTTGGATCTTATTTTTTCCTAATAAAAATAGCAATATTTTTGGCAAATTCCCACATTATGTATATGTGTGTGTGTTTCAATTTAAAGTGTGGTTTAGGTCTTTTTTGTGACCACACCATTTGACCAGACAAGTGAAGACAAACTGTTTATTGCAGGCATGAATATGATCTCTTTCTTTTAATGGAGTAAGCATTAATGGTTTCTAATCTTCGTGAAGCAATTTCTTTTCCCAAACAAAGCACAGGAGTAGGTGTGTGCTATATGTGTTTTGAAGCATTATTTTTTTTAAAGTAAACCTTTCAAAGAACCAACATCTAGCTTTGTTGATTTTCTGCTTTGATTTCTATTTTTACCTATATTATTTCCTTCCTTGTACGTGGGTTTAATTTGCTCTTCTTATTCTATCTGTCTTCTCAAGGTAGAAGCTTAGAGCACTGATTTAATTTTTTTTCTTCCCTAATATAGGCATTTAAAAGAACAAATTTCTAAGGATTGTTTAAGTTGCACCCTACACATTTTGACACGTGGAGCTTTTATTATTCAGTTTAAAATATTTTCTGGTTCTTTAATGATCCCTTCCTTCCTAAGCTATGTGCTATTTAAATTTTGTGAAAAAAAAATCTCCAAATACTTGAAGAATTTTCTAGGTATCTTTTCTAATTTGATTCCATTGTGGTCAGATTTCAATCCAGTGAGATTTATTGATACTCGTTTTCTTGCCAAGCATGAACTATGCGTTTTTAATGAACTGCCACACCACCTTCAGTCTCCAAATCTGACTTTAAATTTCTTTCTTCACTTCACACGTAGTCAGAAACTAGAGTGCGTGTTCATCCTGAGGATGGGAACAAACAATGCCAACGCAGGCCCTCCCTCTGTGGGAAAAATCTGTTATTTCGCCGTTAAAAAGATTGGCAGTCCTCTTCTAAAATGTTTACTCCAGGTCACAGATTTAAAATACTCTCTTTTAAAATCAAGTGACGGATGTAAGACAGATACGGTCATCTCTGTCTGTGTTTTTCGGTGATTTACCTTTGAGAAGCAAGAGGCATCTGGTGGGTTTCAGCACAAGCTGAAGCATAGGATCTGTCACTGTCACTCAGTATTTAAGAGTCTGCGTCATTTCCTTATCATGGTTTGCAGTTTTTTGAATTCCTACAATGTCCCACGGTCTTGAACATGATGAACAGATAATGAGCATCCTCCAGCAGTGAAATCGGAAATGGTAGTATTGAGAAGACAGATGTATGAAAATGGGCATTCCCCCATGAGACGCTGCACTGATATTGTATTTAATGAAATCAATATACTGGATATTGCCAAGTCACTCAAGAGGTCATAATATATACCACAACTTGCATGAAAATACATCATGCCCTCATGAAAAATATAAGCACCTGACCCTAAAATCAATCCTCCAAATTTTAACATGAACATAGTGAGAAGCTTTATTTATAGGTTAGGAAGTAAAAGGTTAGACGTGTGACGTAAAAGGCAGATTTGATGGGGGGGTGGGGGGCGGTGGGGAGAGGTGGTTTCTCTCCTTCAGGATGATAGTTAAGGGCATAGTTATGTTTGCTGCTGGATTGAAGAAATGCCTGCAGGTCAGTTCCATCTCTGTGATTACAATTCATCTTGTACCGAGAATGGGGTGCCAATGACGTTTTCATGGCTTGGTTTATTGGGTTTTAGAAGAATTTAATTTCAAATCAATCCGCATCATGTAGCCAAAATAATTTGCTGAAGGTTTGAATTGTTCTGTTACTAACTGGCTGTTTTTGGTGTTACGCAGCGCCTAACATATTATCTTACACGTAGTAAATGTTCAGTCAATATCTCTTAGAATTAATTGATTTTTTGTGCAGCTAGAGTGGGAAACAAGGTACGGCACTGCTGTTATGACTGCCTAGCTTTATGTGACTGACTTAAGTTTAGAATCAGTGACTAAAGAACCAAAGAGTACTCTTTGGTTCCTCTACACCAGCACTCTTGCCATCCCTGCACACTTTGCCAGCCCTCATTGTTCCACGCAGATTTGCTCACGGCTTCGTACACTGTCCTGTCAGTGAACTCTTGGACGAGGCCTTTTAGGGTGCCTTCTGTTTCTGAGGCCCTGGCTGATAAAGCAGAGTTGGGGGTTTGCTTGACGTGTGAGGTTGGGTTCCCTGGAAGGAGGTTTGCATTCAGGAGGTCTACTGGAAAGCTCTCTTGTGAAGAACCCACGGAGCAGAGAGAGAAGCTGCTCTATGACGGGGACGACCAAGGCCTCAGGCGATCCCACCAGACCTTGGCATTTAGAGTTGCCTGAGACGAAGGTGAGGGGCTGGGTTTTTGTGCCCACATCCTGGGGGCAGGCTGCCCTTGGAGATGGGGTGTGTCTTTGGATGGAGCAACTCCCCTTTGCCAAAGGCCATTCCCTGAGAGCAGCTGAGCTGCGAGTCTTCAGTGTCAATAATTCTGGTAGCTAGGGGCAAGAATGGCTTCATTTTGAAGGGTGGCACACCACAGGACCCCCTGCACCAAAGGAGACAGGGGCAAAGGGGTGAGAGGGACTCACAGGAGTGGTTATAATGACAAATCCTAGACTCTAAGCTCTAAAGAGGGATGTGAATAAGGGACAGAGTAAGGACGAATTAATGGATTGTAGGTCTCAGCTGGAAGAGTCTTGCAGCTACCAAATGACCCCTGAGGAAGTAGGTGCTGAAAACGGAGACGGGGGGAAATTTGGGGGCTACGAGTGATGCACATGTTTGGTCTTGGAGTGAGCTAGTGGGAGGTCACTGGCATCAGAGGAAAGGTGAGTGAAGGGGGAACACCATTTGTAGTGACAGTAAAATCACCACAAATTATGATTTTAAAAACTATTAAAATACTTTAAAAAGATCTAACTGCTTTTTATTGTTCTCACTTGGTGTTTGAGAAAAGGTTATTTTAAAAAAGTATATGAAGAAAGATAATAAATACATGTTTTGTTTAAAACGAGGCCACCAGTTTAGTTAGATTTTAGGTCTTAAATGAGATGTCTTAGGATAAAAAAGCTCATTTCCATTTGAAGGTCAAGGCTCTTTTCTTATTGTGAGCTGCTCCAACTACCTCGGAACTCTCTCTGAGTTGTGAACCCGTACCTCCAGACACTCATCTCTGCCCATTTGCTGCCCTTCTTCTTGGGAGGTTCTTGTAACCATCTGCATATGGCTCTCCTGCTCTCAGCTGCCCAGCGCGAGGCCAGCTGTGGCTGCCAGATGTTTGACCTCCTCTCTGTGAGAGAGCTGGGGCTCACCTCCTTTGCCTGGAGGCTTTCAGCTTTCTGTGTCATTCTCGGAACCCGGTCTTGGCTTCCAGCTACCAGGAAAAAGCCAACTTTGATCAGGCTTGGCTTATGGAAGACCATTAAAAGCTGGCAAGTGCTATAAATTTTATTTTGGACAGAGTATTTTAAAAGCTAATGAATGAAACTGAACTCATAGAATTTTATTGTTTTTTTTGTATATTTCTGAAAAAAAAATCCCACCCCTTACATCTAGTGATCTAGATTCCACTGACTTTTGGTGTCTAGTTCTGTCATTTTCATTTCTGGGTCCAACTCTCTCTCTCTCTTTTTTTTTGTCCTTACCCAAGGACATGTGTTCATTGCCTTTAGAGAGAAGAAGGGAGAGCGAGAGAGAGAGAAACATCGATCAGCTGCCTCCCATACATGCTCTGACAGGTGATGGAACCTGCAACCTGGGCACGTGCCCTGACCAGAAATGAACCTGTGACCTTTCCATCTGCAGGACGACACTCCAACCCACTGAGCCACACCAGTCAAGGCTCTGGGTCCAACTCTTGAATTTTTTTCTGTTGTGCTGGTTTTTTTTTCATCATGCAAAATAATCACTATTTTGGATAATAAATAGTCTTTCTCCTTTCCTCTTCCTCTTCTTCCTCCTTTTAGTATCACATCCTCATTTTTCTCATTT
>VMDR010031025.1:0-12174 GCA_007922815.1 Macrotus californicus
AAACAAAGAAGCAAGCAAAATATAAATAGACACTGAAATTAAGAACAAACAGACAGTAACCAGGGAGAGAGAGGTAAAAGGTACAGGGAATAAGAAGCATAAATGGTAGGTAGAAGATAGACAGGGGGAGGTTAAGAATAGTATAGGAAATGTAGAAGCCAAAGAACTCATATATGTGACCCATGGACATTAACTAAAGAGGGGGAATGTGGGTGGGAAGGGGTGTGCAGGGTGGAGGGGAATATAGGGTGGGGGGGGATGGGACAACTGTAATGGCATAATCAATAAAATATATTTAAAAAAAAAGCTGTGGTATATTTACATAGTGGAATACTACTTGGATGTAAAAAGAAGGAAATTTTACCTTTTGTAAGAGCAAGGATGGACCTGGAGACATGCTAAGTGAAATAAGCCAGTCAGAGAAAAACAAACACCATATGATTTCACTTGTATGTGGAATCTAATGAACAAAATAGAAATAAACTCATAGGTACAGAAAACAGACTGACAGCTGTCAGAGAGGAGGAGGTTTGGGGGGCTGGTTGAAAAAGGTGAAGGCATTAAGCAAAAGATAAAAAGAATTAAAAAAAACCTCATAAACACCAACAACAGTATGGTATTTACAGGAGGGAAAGGGGTATGGGAGGTAGAAAAAAGTAGAGGTGGGTTAAATAGTGACAGAAAAAATCTTGACTTTGGATGGTGAACACAGAACACAATATACAGATGATGTATTTATTACAGAATTGTACACTTGAAGCCTATATAATTTTATTAACCAATGTCACTCCAATAAATTCAGTAAAAACATTTTATAAAGTAAGTAAATATGACAAATGCAATTCCCTCTTACTGTCTGAGGTCACATGGGTATATTCAAGAAGGCAGGGTGTTGTGCCTACTTCCCCTTAGTTTTCCTGCAAAGTGACCACCAGCAAGAATTCCAGGCAACTGGCTGGAGTAAGGAATAGGAAGCAGCAGGAAGCAGCCCATATGGCCTCCTCTGTGAAGCCTTTCTTAATAACCCCTCTCCCAAGGATAATCAGGCCCTCCCCATTCTGCCTAACTGATCCCTTACAGATTTCATCACAGCCCTCAGACTTTCTCTCTATGTAGCTATTTGCATCTCTGTATCTCTATCAGATGATGAGTCTCCCAAGGGCTCTGTGTCCCCAGGCCTAGTATGCATGCTTGGCACATAGTAGATGCTTACTAAATGTGAGTTATAAATGGAAGGCTCAGGACCAAGGCAAGGAGAACAAGGCAAGGAAGTGGGAGAACTAAGCATGTTGTCAAGACAGACACTCAAGAACATGAAAAGAGACAGAGCCTGTTGCCTGATACCTTCTCTTAGCTAAAAATTTTCTATGGGGAAAACAGGCAGGTTACAAAGCCAGCGCTAGACAAGCAGTGAGACTTGGTCCCAAACCACCCAGATCCCTTCTGCCTGAAGACAGTTGTTGGGTTTCTAAGTTTGAACTGGGTCTGGGCTCATTGTTGGGGTCAATGATAGAAGAAAGTTGTGTAATAGCAAGTGTTGGACTTAGGCCACACTACCTGGGTTTAACTATTGCCTCTATTAGTCCTGTGACTTTAGATTTGCAACTTAGCTTTTTTATGCCTCAGTTTTCCCATCTGTAAAAAGGGGATAATAATAGTATCCATCTCCTAGGGTTGTTAAAAGTACTAAAGTGCTGGGAAGAGTTGTTGGCACCGAATAAAAGCTACATGTGTGATAGCTATTATTATTACTGCTGTTGTCATTATTATCATTACCAGATGTAAGACACACTTAGTCCATAGGTCCTGATGGTGATGCAGTGAAAGGAGAAAGGAATCCAGCAGTCCTGGCTTTCATCTACTGTATAGTAGCTGCTCTAAATTTAACTGGTTAGGAGTTATCATCTGAAGATTAGTTCTCTACACGCTGTTGAGAAATGTTTTAAGTTCCACTTTTTGAGAGTCTGGGGAACAGTCACTCCCACAATGGTGCCAAAGATCGGCTTTTAAAGAAACACAGGTTTGGCCTTGGCTGGTGTGGCTCAGTGGATTGAGCTTTGGCCTGTGAATCAAAGAGTTGCTGGTTGGATTCCCAGTCAGGGCACATGCCTGGGATGTGGGCTAGATCCCCAGTAGGGGGCTCTTCAGAGGCAACCACAGATTGTTGCTTCTCTCCCTGTCTTTCTCCTTTACTTCCCCTCTTTAAACAAAATAAATAAATAAAATATATTTTTAAAAGATTACATATTTAAAAAAAAAGAAACGAGTTTGGAGTTGGTTTGCTGGTACACTCAAATGAATCAGAAGACTTTGTGGTTTAGGGAATGGGCAAACAATCTTTCTCTTTCTGTGTTTATAGCCTGTTTTAAGGACTCAGACCTAAAGGGAGCAAAAGAACATTTAAAAGCCTCTTTAGTTGCTAAAGAAAAGTTGATGCTTATTTTTTATAGTATTTTCAGATTTTTTGTAAAAATGCACATACAACAAAGATTGTTGTGAGTCATTTTTTGGCTCTACTTGCATTCAGTTCTTGCTCTTAAGCAGCTTTCTTTGCTTTTACCATCTTGGCAAGTTCCTTATATCATTTCATGTGGTCCTCTTTGTTCTTCCAGGCACTGCCTCTGCCATTTTTTCCCATCTTTCAGGTGTTTTTACTGGGTACATTTTCAAAGCTCTTTCCAAAAGCTTTTGCTCTTCTGTTGTCCGAGGAGTAGCATTTTCTCATGGGCCTTCCAATGCTTCAGAAGGTGTTGCCTTGTCTGCTTGAGACACCACTCCATATTATTTGTAAAGTTCATCAAAGCACTTATTATGTGCCAGGTACGCTGTTCTAGTTATAAATATTAATTCACTTAGTCATCAAAATAACCTCTGTGACATATAGCAATTATTACCACTACTTTACAGAGGAGGAATGAAGCACAGAGACATAAGCAATGTGCTCACAGCCGCACAACAGTGAGTGATGGAGCCAAGATTGTGAGTAAACTCAGGAACCTGGCCAGAGCTACTCCTATGTCTTATTTTATGCCACCTGTCCAGGAGCCCTAAGTTTGGGTAAATTCACAAGAAGGTACGTAGGCATCTACCTGCCTGTCCCGGAGTCTCCCATCCAGAGCATCCCTGCCTTCTCTGCTGAAAGGAAAGGGGAATCCCACAGACCCCATCAGACTCCTAGCGCTCACTCTGAGTAGCCCAGTTTTGGAAGGAAGGTTTTGTTCCACAGACACTGAGCTGAGAAGCCTAGGGGACAGCCCCCATGAGGATGAGGACAAAGACTATTCTCAGCCATGGGCCCTGAGCCCCCAGGGAGCCTTGTAACTTGAAAGCCTTCTACCTCCGCTTTCCCCTAGTTTTCCATTACTTCTCAAATAATCCCCCTTCTCAGAACACAGAGGGCTTGGGGCCTGTGGGTTTTCTTCCTTTTCTCCAAGCAAAAGAAAGAAGCCCCAGGGAGCCTGCTGACGTCAGTAAACAGTTCTGTATGATTGGGAGCCTTCACTATTAGACAACTTTTTCTTTCCCTTCATAGAGATAAATGTTGATAACTCAATGATAATGAAAACATTGTAAAGTGCCAAGCACAGCATGTTTAGTTACAAATGCCAGGAATAATTGCTTCAGTCTTTCTACTAAGGAAACCAGTTGTTGAGTCCAGGATAATTCTAGTAAGAAATTGGCATTTTTTTATTAATTGTTTAGAATGTAATGACTGCTACAACTGGAACTAATGAGAAGAGAAAGTAGTTTCCAATTTGAATTTTGGGAATGAAATTGGCTTTACCAGGCTGGCTGGTACAGAAAAAAAGAGAATGGAAAGTGTTTTCATTTTTATTTTTTTACCTTAGTACTGATTGGGCAAAATATAAGAAAGCATTCTGCAAGAACAGATTTTGAGAAGACTAGCCAAAAGTCTGTGCAGACACCTCAAAAAAATAACCACCTTTTGATTGATCATTAAAAGCCTGGCTGAACTCTTTCCAGAGGCCCCAAGCAGGTTTGAGAGCAGCAAGGCAGGAGTGAGTCATCACACATGGGGAAGAGGGAGCCGCAGCTGGGCAGAAGCTTCCTGACGCTTCCGCTTTGACTTTCAGCAGGTTATCTCTTTTTTATGAATCTGTCCCCTCCTGCAAAACCTTAGATGGAGTGTAGTACTTACCCTGCCAACCTTAATGGCTTATTGTAAGGATCAAATGAGAAAATATCTGGCAAAGTATTCTGTGATCTTGAAATCACAATGTGGGTAGAGAATATTATTTGGATAAATTACCCCCTTTTTCATCCTTCATTTGTTTGCTTAGCCCTGCCTTGTTCTAAAAAGGACGTGAGTCAACATGTCTATTTTTTTATAATTTCTTACAGAGCTATGAACACCCTTTAGAATAACTCATGAAAGGCAGTGGTTCAGTACCAAAAGAGACCCAGGATGGTTTGCTGGGTCCACTAGACAGGAGCCTGTGGGCTCCACAGGGAGTAGAGCCCTTGCCAGGTCTTTGAATGCTAAACTGCTATGGATAATGGGGAAGGAGGAAGAGAAGATGGAGTACCCATTCATTGATGTGTCTATTTGTCAAGCTTCTGCTATGGGTGTATGTTTATTTACTGAGGGCCTACTATGGAGAGGAGCACTATTATGTAAAGATTTTAAAAGCCTTCAAAAGACACCTACTTAATGAGTACCTCATGGGAGAGGTCCCAAATTCTTCATAAGTTTCCCAGTTTTGGACTTCCAGTCAAGATGGAGGCATAGGTAGATACACTTTGCCTCCTTGCACAACCAAAAGAAGGACAACAACAAATTTAAAAACCATAAACAACCAGTACTGCCAGAAAAGTTGAACTGTATGGAAGTCCAACAACCAAAGAGTTAAAGAAGAAACATTCATTCACACCAGTAGGAGGGGCAGAGAGGGGCAGCTGGGGCAGAGAGGACTTAAGCAAAGATGGTGGCTGGAGGATAGGGTGAGGCAGCAGCTGTAGGAGTGGGTGGTCCCACATTTCTGTGCGGATAAACCGGGAGGAACAACTGGGGAGAGAGACAGACTGTGCAACACAGGGTTCCAGCATGGGGAAATAAAGCCTCAAAACCTCTGACTGAAAAAAACTGTGGGGGTTGAAGCAGCAGGAGAAACTCCCAGCTTCTCAGGAGAGTTCACTGGAGGGACTCTCAGGGTTCTAGAATATACACAAACCCACCCACCTGGGAGTCTCACCAGAAGGGCCTAAATTCCTTGTAGGTAGGGGAGGAAGTGACTTTAAGCCAGCTGAGAGCTGAGTAAGCAACATCTTTCCCTCTCGGACCCTTCCCCCATGTACAGCACAACAGTGCAGACACATGGGTTGTCCTGCCCTGGCGAATACCTAAGGCTCACCCCTTACTATGTAACAGGCCCACAAAGACATAAAAATATGGCCCAAGTGAAAGAACAGATCAAAACTCCAAAAATAGAACTAAGTGATAAAGAGATAGCTAATCTGTCAGATGCACGATTCAAAACACTGGTAATCAGGATGCTCACAGAAATGGTTGAGTATGGTTGCAAAATAGAGGAAAAAGTAAAGGCTATGAAAAGTGAAATGAAGGAAAATGTACAGGGAACCAACAGTGAAGGGAAGGAAACTGGGACTCAAATCAATGGTTTGGAGTAGAAGGAAGAAATAAACATTCAACCAGATCAGAATGAAGAAACAAGAATTCAAAAAAAAAAATGAGGAGAGGCTTAGGAACTTCTAGGACAACTTTAAACATTCCAATATTTGTTTTTGTGGGTTTTTTTAATTGATAAATCAGTATTTAGTTTTTATTTTTAAAGATTTTATTACTTTATTGTAGTTCAATTACAGTCGTCTGCATTTTTCCACCACCCCAGCCAATCTCACCTCCCTCCCTTGCTCCCACCCTCCCCCTTAGTTATGTCCATGTGTCCTTTATAGTGTTTCCTGAAAACCCTTCCCCACACTGTCCCCTCTCCCCTCCCCTCTGGCTATTGTTAGATTATTCTTAACTTCAGTGTCTCTGGTTATATTTTGTTTGCTTTTTTCTTTCGTTGATTATGTTCCAGTTAAAGGTGAGATCATGTGGTATTTCTCCCTCACCGCCTGGCTTATTTCACTTAGCATAATGCTCTCTAGTTTCATCAGTGCTGTTGCAAAGTGTAGTACCTCCTTCTTTCCCTCTGCTGCATAGAATTCCATTGTGTAAATGTACCACAGTTTTTTGATCCACTCATTTATTCATGGGCACACAGGTTACTTCCAGCACTTGGCTATTGTAAATTGTGCTGCTATGAACATTGGGGTGCATAGGTTCTTTTGGATTGGTGTTTCAGGGCTCTTAGGGTATAATCCCAGCAGTGGAATTGCTGGGTCAAAAGGCAGTTCCATTTTTAGCTTTCTGAGGAAATTCCATACCGTTTTCCACAGTGGCTACACCAGTCTACAATCCCACCAACAGTGCACTAGGGTTCCCTTTTCTCCACATCCTCTCCAACACTTGTCTGTTGATTTGTTTATGATGGCCATTCTGACTGGTGTGAAGTGGTATCTCATGGTGATTTTAATTTGCATCACTCTGATGGCTAGCGATGTTGAGCATCTTTTCATATGTCTCTGTGTCCTCTGTATATCCTCCTTAGAGAAGTGTCTGTTCAAGTCTTTGGCCCATTTTTTAATTGGATTTTTTGTCTGCCTGAAGTGGACTTGTATGAGTCCTTTATATATTTTGGAAATCAAACCCTTGTCTGAGGTATCATTGGCAAATATGTTTTCCCATACTGTGGGTTCTCTGTTCATTTTAATGTTGTTTTCTTTAGCCATGCAGAAGCTTTTTAATTTGATGACATCCCATTTGTTTATCCTTTCCTTTATGTCCCTCACTTTAGAGGACACATCATTGAAGATGTTGCTGCGTGGAATATCTGAGATTTTCCTACCAATGTTTTCCTCTAGAACTTTTATGGTGTCACAACTTATATTTAAGTTTTTAATCTACCTTGAATTTGTTTTTGTATATGGTGTAAGTTGGTAATCAAGTTTCATTTTTTTTCATGTAGCTGTCCAGATCTCCCAACACCATTTGTTGAAGAGGCTATTTTTACTCCATTTTATGCTTCTTCCCCCTTTGTCGAATATGAATTGACCATAGAGACTTGGGTTTATTTCTGGGCTCTCTGTTCTGTTCCATTGGTCTATGTGTCTGTTCTTATGCCAGTATCAGGCTGTTTTCATTACAGTGGCCTTGTAATACAGTTTGATATCAGGTATTGTGATCCCTCCTGCTTTGTTCTTCTTTCTCAAAATTGCTGCAGCTATTCGGGGTCTTTTATGGTTCCATATAAATTTCTGGAATGTTTGTTCTATATCTGTGAAATATGTCATTGGTACTTTAATAGGATTGCATTGAATCTATAAATTGCTTTGGGTAGTATGGCCATTCTGATGATGTTAATTCTTCCTATTCATGAGCATGGTACATGCTTCCATTTGTTTGTATCTTCCTTAATTTCTCTCTTCAGTGTTGTATAGTTTTCTGAGTACAGGTCTGTTACCTCCTTTGTTAGGTTTATTCCTAGGTGCTTTATTGTTCTTGTTGCTATATCAAATGGGATTTTTTTCCTGATTTCTGCTTCTGATATTTCATTGTTGGTGTACAAAAATGCCTTTGATTTCTGAATATTGACTTTGTATCCCGCAGTTTTGCCAAATTCATTTATTAGGTGGAGTAGTGTTTTGGTGGAGTCTATAGGATTTTCTATGTATACTATTATGTCATCTGCAAACAATGACAGTTAAACATTCCAACATTTGAATCATAGGGGTGCCAGAAGGAGAAAAAGAGCAAGAAATTGAAAACTTAATTGAAAAAATAATGGAGAACTTCCCTAATCTGGCAAAGGAAATAGACTTCCAGGAAATCCAGAAAGCTCAGAGAGTCCCAAACAAGTTGGACCCAAGGAAACACACACCTACATACATCATAATTACATTAGCCAAGATTAAAGATAAGGAAAGAATCTTAAAGCAGCAAGAGAAAAGAATGCAGTTACCTCTAAAGGAGTTCCCATAAGACTATCATCTGCTTTCTTAAAGGAAACCTTGCCGACAAGGGCTGGAAAGAAATATTCAAAGTCATGAAAGGCAAGTGCCTACATCCAAGATTACACAGCAAAGCTTTCATTTAGAACGAAGGGTAGATAAAGTGTTTCCCAGATAAGGTCAAGTTAAAGGAGTTCATCATTACCAAGCCCTTATTATATGAAATATTAAGGAGACTTATGTAAGAAAAAGAAGATCAAAACTGTGAATAATAAAATGATAACAAACTCACAACTATCAACAACCAAGCCTAAAAAAACAAAAACAAACTAAGCAAACAACTAGAACAGGAACAGATTCACAGAAATATAGATCACATGGAGGGTTATCAGCAGGGTAGTAGGTGGAGGGAGAGGGGGAAAAGGTACAGGGAATAAGAAGCATAAATTGTAGGAACAAAATAGACAGGGGGTGGTTAAGAATAATGTGGGAAATGGAGAAGCCAAAGTACTTATATGTATGACCCATGAACATGAAATGAGGTGGGAGAATGCTGGTGGGAGGGGATCCAAGGAGGAGGGGAATAAAAGGGTGAAAAAATGGGACAATTGTAATAGCATAATCAATAAAACATAGTTTTTAAAAAAATTCCCAATTTTTATACAGTTTCCTCCCACTTCCACCCCCCCACTTTCTAGGTGACATTGGTGATATAGATGATGATCAGGATTCCTCTGAATTCTTTCAATTAATTGGAAGGCATGCTCCTCAAAGTACCCCCACAAATGAGGACTCCCCAGATTGCCTGCCAGACTTGAATGGTCGGAGTAGATTCTGAGAATGGATTTAGACCTAATGCCTTTAGGATAAAGACAAAGTCAATAGAAAATCATAAGTGTTGGCTAAGAATGTGGAGAGATTGGAAAACTTGTGAACTATTGGTGAGAATATAAAATGGCACAACTGCTATAAAAAAGAGTATGGAGGTTCCTCAAAAATTTAACATAGAATTATCCCATGACCCAGTAATCCCACGTTTCAGTATGTTCCATTGAAAATGGGATCAAATAGGTAGTTGTGCACCAATGTTTATTGCAGCATAATTGATAATAGTCAAAAGGTGGAAGCAACCCAAGTGTCGATCAACAGATGAATGGGTAGGCAAAATGTGGTCTGCGCATACAATGGGATATTATGCAGCCATAAAAAAAGAATGAGAATCTGATACATGGGACAACATGGATGAACCTTGACAATATGATGCTAAGTGAAATAAGCCAGACCTAAAAGGATAAACATTGCATAATTCCACTTATATGAAATATCTCAAATAGGCAAGTTTATAGAGATGAAAATTAGATTAGAGTTTACCAAGGGCTAAGGGGAAGGAAAAATGGGGAATTATTGCTTAATGGCAGTTTCTGTAGGGGTGATAAAAACAGTTCTCAAAATAGTGGTGGTGGTTGCACAACATTGTGAATGTAATTAATGCTACTGAATTGTACACTTAGAGATAAATCTACACTAAAAGTAGAAAAATTTTTGATATATATATTCATATATTTTTTTAAAACTTTACTTCAAAAAATGTAAACTGTCTGAACAAGCTGGGCATAGCAGAATATTGCCCAGGTGGCTTCACTCCACACCTCTCTCTCACTCTCAACCACTTGAGGCTGGTTCAACCTTACTATTCACCTTGCTCCCTACCACCACTGGGCTTTTGGAATGTCCCTCCACCTATGTAAAGTGAGCCTCTCAGACCACCCAGGCTAGGTCTGGTGCCTCCGTTATATGCTCTTAAAAATCCATGCTCCTTCTCTTCAAAGTGCAACCTCCAGTTGTGGGATATTTGAATGTCTGACTCCCCCGGGATACATAACTACTATGAAAACAAGAACAGTGTCTGTTTAATCTCTCCATTTTCACACCATTGCCTATAATAGTAAATAAATATATGCTGGATGAAGTGAATTTGACAATGAAGATAATTACCTTTAGATTGAGACAATTGATCTCAATTCTGTGGAACCACTCTTAGACCAGACAAGAGGGCAGCCTAAGCCCCAAGCTTTGCAGGTCTCACCTGGTCTTTCTCAGGGTGTGCTCCACCACATGGAGCAAAGGATCTGCAGTCCCAAGTGAATGTCCCTACCTTGAGCTCTCACTTCCCTCTCCAGGCCTCTCTCTGGGTATGCAGAGTTTGTCTTCTGCAGATCTGTCCTCCCAAGGGTTTGCTATGCCACCAGCATGCATGCCCTTAGGCCTCACAGGTAGTCAAGGATTCATTTTTGTGGAGACTGTGAATAGAACTTAGATGTACAGGCTGGGGTGGCCACATACATATATCAGGTATGAGAAGGAGCCAGAGATGGGAAGAAAAGGGTTATGGGCTGCCCAGACTGGAGCCATGGCTGACTGTCTCCACTACCATGTTCCAGAACTCTGAGCACTCTAAATTCAAAACTAACCTTCTAACATGATATGAAGATGTCTATTTATCAAGATAGAAAGAAAAAATGTACTTTATTTAACAGTCTGTTGGCTTAGTTTGTAACTCTGAAACATCTAGACAAATGGTCTATGGGCCTCTATTGTCTTGGGTCTCCCTAATGTTAGGGGGTGGCCTGCACCTCACTCAGGCAGGAGTGTTCACCAAGAGTGGGAAAGTGGTTCTTGTGTTTTGAAAGTTCTAAAAATTCAAGGAAATTGCTACTCCAAATAGGGAAATTACTATTCTAAATAATGATTTATTAGCAGACTAGAAAGAAAGAAGCATCCTATGGTCTTCTCTGAGGGGAAAAAAAATACAGGAAGGGAAACAAGAAAGATTATTTTGCTTCAAACTAACTGATGGAGATAGATGTCAGAAGAAGAGTTAACTGGAGAGGGGTGTGAGGAGGAGCTACCTCACAGTGGCATACAGGAAGCTTCCAAGAGACTGGGAGTGTTCTGTATCTTGATCTGAGTGGTGGTTACTGGGTCATGCACATGTTAAAATTCACCAAGCTGCATACCTGAGATCAATGCACTTTATACACAAGCAGTTTTGGAGTCAATCAGCTTGGGCTTGCCAGCTCTACGTTTTTGAGCAAGTTACTTATCCTTTTAAACCTCCTTTTACTCAATGCATAGTGGGTGAGATCAACACTTCTACCTCACAGGGCTGTGGGAAAGGTGAAAGAAGTTAGTGCTCAGTCAGTGGTAGGTCTTTATCATATTAGCTACATTAACTACTATTAAATTAGCTATATAAGCGGTTGTTTATTATAATGTTAAAAACTGCTAACTTTAAAAAGCCTTTTCACTTCCGGCCAAGATGGAGGTGTAGGTAGACACCCTGTGCCTCCTCGCACAACCAAAAGATGAACAACAACAAATTTTAAAAGAAAAAACAACCAGAACTGACAGAAAATCGAACCGTATGGAAGTCCGACAACCAAGAAACTAAGAAACATACATCCAGACCGGTAAGAGGGGCGGAGAGGACTCGCGTGGCGAGGCGGCGGCTGGCGGATCCGGGAAAGGCGCAGCTGGCCGGGAGAGGTGGCGGCTGCAGCCCGGGCATCCCACTCCCTCGTGAGGATAAACGGGGAGGAACGGCTCGAGAGCGGGACGGACCCCGCGGCCCAGAGTTCCGGCGCCGGGAGGTGAAGCCTCAAAGCCTCTGATTGAAAACTCCTGTGGGGGTTGAGGTGGCGGCAGCGGGAGAAACTCCCGGCCTCACGGGAGAGCTCGTTGGAGAGACCCACAGGGTCCTGGATCGTGCACAGCCCTCCCACCGGGGATCAGCACCGGAGCCTGCACCAGAGGGGCCCCGTTGGACTGTGAGTAGTGCGGAAAGTGACTGGTAACCGGCCGGGAGCGGAGCGGCCGCCATTGTTCCCTCTCAGACCCCTCCCCCACAAACAGCGTCACAACGAAGCGACGTGGCCGCCCCGTCCTGGTGAACACCTAAGGCTCCGCCCCTTACAGGCGCGCCAAGACAACAAAAATGGCCCAAATGAGAGAACATATCAAACCTCCAGAAAAAATACAACTAAGTGACCAAGAGATAGCCAACCTATCAGATGCACAGTTCAAAACACTGGTAATCAGGATGCTCACAGACTTGGTTGAATTTGGTCGCAAATTAGACGA
>VMDR010031026.1:0-12171 GCA_007922815.1 Macrotus californicus
AGTTAATCTGTCTGTCCTTCCTTTCCCTCATGTATGAGCCCCTGGTGATTTTAATGCTCATAGTGTTTTTGGCAGCTAGAATTAAATTACGTGCTTATTTGTTTATTAAATTTTTTTTTCTGAGCAGGTTTTATTACACAGAGGCATGGGGCTCAGTCCTTCTTGGCTGCTGCCTTCCTCTTGGCTGCAAGGACATTGCTCAGCTCCTCTCTCTTCCTCTTGGAATGGATGTGTGTCTCCACTCTTTCATGATGAATTTCAGGGCCCTCTTGTCCTTAGAGACCTCGAAGAGGTCCATACCATACTGTTCATAGGGGGCAAAGCCACACACCTCTCTGATCATGTCCCACACGAACTTGGTGTGCTGGGTAAGGTGCCTGTGGTGGCGGCTGTGCCTAGGCTGGTTTATGTTCTTTGTCTCTTTGTGGCCCTTGTTGAGGCCCATGGCCATGGGGTAGTGAAGAGCCATGGCTGCTGTTCCTCAATGGCTGCTCTGGCAGAAGGGTATTTTATTAAGTTTATTGGGTAACATTGGTTACTAGAATCCTATAGGTTTCAAGTGTATATTTTTATAATACATGATCTGCATGTTGCATTGTGTGTCCACCACCAACTCAAAGTCAAGTCATCTTTTTTTCAATTATTTTTATAGTTGTTCAGTTACAGTTGTCCCCATTTCCACCACTCCCATTGCTCTCCCTGGCTGTGTCCAACCCTCACCCCTAAAGAGAATCCCCAGCTTATTGTCCTTGACCATGGGTCCTTTGTACATATTCCTTGACTTGACTCTTCCCCTTCTCTTCCCCGTTATCCCCTTTCCCCCTCCCCTCAGGTCAGTTCATTCTTTATTTCCATGTGTCTGGTTCTATTTTGCTCACTTGTTTGTTTAGTCTATTAGGTTCCATTTAAAGGTGAGATCATATGGTATTTGTCTTTCACCACCTGGCTTCCTTCACTTAGCATAATGCTCTCTAGTTCCATCCATGCTGTTGCAGAGGGTAGGATCTCCTTCTTTCTCTCTGCTGCGTAGAATTCCATTGTGTAAATGCACCAGAGTTTTTTGATCCACTCATTGACTGATGGGTACTGAGGTTGCTTCCAGCATTTGGCTATTGTAAATTGTGCTGCTATGAACTTTAGGGTGCACAGGTTCTTTTGGATTGGTGTTTCAGGGCTCTTAGGGTATAATCCCAGCACTGGAATTGCTGGGTCAAAGGGCAATTCCATTTTTAGTTTTCTGAGGAAATTCCATACTGTTTTCCACAGTGGCTGAACCAGTCTGCATCCCTACAAACAATGTACCAGGGTTCCCTTTCCCCACATCCCCACCAGCACTTGTTTGTTGATTTGTTTATGATGGCCATTCTCACCGATGTGAAGTGGTATCTCA
This sequence comes from Macrotus californicus, assembly GCA_007922815.1. Lineage (NCBI taxonomy): Eukaryota > Metazoa > Chordata > Mammalia > Chiroptera > Phyllostomidae > Macrotus > Macrotus californicus. The sequence continues at coordinate 1,391 of VMDR010031026.1, forward strand.
TTGTGGTTTTAATTTGCATCTCTCTGATGCCTAGTGATATTGAGCATCCTTTCATATGTCTCTGGGCCCTCAGTATTTTCTCCTTGGACAAGTGTCTGTTCAGGTTCTTTGCCCATTTTTAAAATTGGATTGTTTGTCTTCCTGGTGTGGAGTTGTGTGAGTTCTTTATATATTTTGGGGATCAAATCCTTGTTCGGGGTATCATTGGCAAATATGTTTTCCCATACAGTTGGTTCCCTTTTTATTTTGTTGATGTTTTCTTTAGCCGTGCAGAATCTATTTAATTTGATGTAGTCCCAATTGTTTATTCTTTCCTTTATTTCACTTCCCCTAGAGGACATATCAGTGAAAATATTGCTTCGTGGGATATCTGAAATTTTCCTGATTATGTTTTCCTCTAGGACTTTCATGGTGTTGCAGCTTATATTTAGTCTTTTATCCATTTTGAGTTGATTTTTGTGTATGGTGTAGGTTGGTGGTCTAGTTTCATTTTTTTGCAAGTAGCTGTCCAAATCTCCCAACACCATTTGCGGAAGAGGCTATTTTTACTCCATTTTATGCTTCTGCTCCCTTTGTCAAATATTAATTGACCATAGAGACATGGGTTTATTTCTGGGCTCTCTATTCTGTTCCATTGGTTTATGTGTCTGTTCTTATGCCAGTACCAGACTGTTGTGATTACAGTGGACTTATAATATCATTTGATATCAGGTATTGTGATCCTTCCAACTTTCTTCTTCTTTCTAAGACTGCTGTGGCTATTTGGGGTCATTGGTTCCATATAAATTTTTGAAATATTAGTTCTAAATCTGTGAAATATATCATTGGTATTTTAATAGAGGTTGCATTAAATCTATAGATTGCTTTGGGTAATATGGACATTTTAATGATGTTGATTCTTCCAGTCCATGAACACGGTATATACTTCCATTTGTTTGTATCTTCCTTACATTTTTCTTCAGTGTTTGGTAGTGTTTTGAGTACAGGTCTTTTACCTCCTTGGTTAAGTTTATTCCTAGGTACTTTGTTTTTCTTGTGCTATAGTAAATGGGATTTTTTCCCTAGTTTCTGTTTCAGATACTTCATCGTTAGTGTACAAAAATGCCTTCAATTTCAGAATGTTGACTTTGTATCCCACTATTTTTCCAAATTCATTTATTAGGTTGAGCAGATTTTGGTGGAGCCTATAGGACTTTCTATGCACACTGTCATGGCAACAGCAAATACGCAGTTTTACTTCCTCCTTTCCAGTTTGGATGCCTTTTCTTTCCTTTTCTTGTCTGACTGCTGTGGCTAGAACTTCCAATAGTATGTTGAATAAAAGTGGTGAAAGTGGACATTCTTGTCTTGTTCCTGATATTAGGGGGAAAGGTTTTAGTTTTTGCCCGTTGAGTATGATGTTGGCTCTAGGATTCTTGTGTATGGCCTTTATAATGCTGAGGTATGCTCCCTGTATTATGCCTTTGCTGAACATTTTTATCATAAGTGGGTGCTATAATATCAAATGTTCATTCAGTGTCTATTGATCAGTGCCTATTGATATTATTATGTGATTATTTAAGTATATTTTATTGATTATTCTATGACAGTTGTTGCATTTATTCTCCCCTTTATCCCCCTCCACCATGCACCACCCCTCCCTCCAGCATGGCCCATCCCTTCGTTCATGTCCCTGGGTAGTACATATAAGTTCTTTGACTTCTATATTCCCTATGCTATTCTTAACCTCCCCTATCTATTTTATACCTATCAGTTATGCTTCTTACTCTCTGTACTTTTCCCTCATTCTCCTCCCTGCTGATAACCCTCCATGTGATCTCCATCTCTGCAATTGTTACTATTCTAGTTGTACACTTAGTTTTAGTTTCAGTGTTTTTAGGTTCAGTTGTTGATAGCTGTGAGTTTGTTGTCATTTTGCTGTTCATATTTTTGATCATATTCTTTTTCTTAGATAAGTCCCTTTAACATTTCATATAATAATGGTTTGGTAATGATGAATTCCTTAACTTGACCTTATCTGGGAAGCACTTTATCTGCCCTTCCATTCTAAATGATAGCTTTGCTGGATAGAGTCATCTTGGATGTAGGTCCTTGCCTTTCATGACTTGGAATATTTCTTGCCAGCCCCTTCTTGCCTGTAAAGTTTCTTTTAAGAAATCAGCTGATAGTCTTATGAGTACTCCTTTGTAGGTAACTCTCTCATTTCCTCTTGTGGCTTTTAAGATTCTCTCTTCATCTTTAATCTTGGGTAAGTTAATGATGATGTGCCTTGGTGTGTTCCTCTTTGGGTGGAACTTCTTTGGAACTCTCTGGGCTTCCTGGACTTCCCTGGAAGTCTATTTCCTTTGCCAGATTGGGGAAGTTTTCCTTCATTATTTGTTCAAATAAGTTTTCAATTTCTTGCTGTTGTTCTTCCCCTTCTGGCACCCCTATAATTCAGATATTTGAACGTTTAAAGTTGTCCCAGAAGTTTCTAAGCCTCTCTTCATTTTTTGAATTCTTGTTTCTTCATTCTGTTCCAGTTGGATGTTTATTTCTTCCTTTTGTTCCAAATTGTTGCTGTGAGTCCGAGTTTCCTTCCTGTCACTGTTGGTTCCCTGAATATTTTGCTTTATTTCACTTTGGGTAGCCTTCACTTCTTCCTCTGTTTTGCATCCATACTCAATGATTTCTGTGAGCATCCTGATTACCGGTGTTTTGAACTCTGCATCTGATAGGTTGGCTATCTCCTTGTCTCTTAGTTCTTTTTTTCTGGAGTTTTGATCTGTTCTCTTATTTGGGCCATATTTCTTTGTCTTGGCACACCTTTTACATTGTAAGGGGCAGAGCCTTACGTATTTGCCAGAGTAGGGCAACCTGCCTTGCTGTGTTGTGGTGCTGTTATGCAGGGGAGGGGTCAGAGAGGGAACAACGCCACTTGTTTGGCTCTCACCCCACTTTCAGTCACTTTCCCTGTTACCCTGAAGTGAAATGGGCACTTTTGGTGCTGATTCCTGGATGGATGGGTTTGTGTACTTTTTAGGACCCCATGGGCCCTTCCAGTGGACCCTTATGTAAGACTGGGAGTTTCTCCTACTACAGCCCCCACATATTTTTATAGCCAGAGGTTTTGAGGCTTTATTTCCCTGCACTGGAATCCTGGGTTGTGCAGTCTGTCTTGCTCTACAGTTGATCTGTCTGATTTATCTGCATGCTAATGTGGGACCTCCATGTCCATCAACCACTGCCTTGCTGTGTGTCCTCTCCACCCTGGCTGCCTGTCTCCACCCCACCTACATCTGTGTGAGTGTTTCTTATTTAACTCCTTGGTTGTTGGACTTTCATACAACTTGATTTTTTGGCAGTTCTATTTGTTTCTTGTTTTTAAATTCATTGTAGTCCTTCTTTTGGTTGTGTGAGGGAGTATAGCATATCTACCTACACTTCCATCTAGGCCAGAAGTCTTATGTGATTTTTGTTTTTTATTTTGTTTATGTGACGTATTATGTTTATTGATGTGCAAATATTATACCATCCTTGCATCCCTGGGATGAACCACCATAGATACTGGTGGTGATCTTTTTAATGTATCGCTGGATCTGGTTTGCCAATATTCTATTGAGAATTTTAGCATCTATGTTCATCAGCAATATTGTCCTGTACTTTTCTTTCTTTGTTGTGTCTTTACCTGGTTTTGGAATCAGGATAATACTGGCCTCATAGAAAGAGTTTGGGAGTCTTCCCTCTTCTTGAATTTTTTGGAGTAGTTTGAGAAGGATAGGAGTTAGCTTTTCCCTAAATGTTTGGTAAAATTCACCTGTGAAGCTGTCTAGTCCAGGAATTTTGTGTGCCTGGAGTTTTATTATTATTGCTTCAATTTCACTAGTTGTTATCAGTCTATTCAGGCTTTCTACTTCTTCTTGATTCAGTTTTGGAAGATTATACATTTCTAGAAATTTGTCCATTTTGTCCAGGTTGTCAAATTTCTTGGCATGTAGTTATTCATAGTAATTTCTTACAATCCTTTTCATTTCTGTGATATCAGTTGTGATTTTTCCTTTTTTGTTTCTGAATTTATTTATTTGGGTCCTCTCTCTTTTTTTCTTGATGACTCTGCTTAAAGGCTTGCTGATTTTGTTTATATTTTCAGAGAACTATATCCTGTATTTCTTGATCCTTTGGATTGTTCTTTTAGTCTCTATATCTTTTAATTTTGCTTTGATCTTGATTGTTTCCTTCCTTCTATTCACTTTGGCCTTTGCTTCTTGTTGTTCCTCTAGTTCTTTTAAAAAAATGATTTTATTTATTTATTTTTAGAGAGAGGCAAAGGAAGGGAGAAAGAAAAGAGAAACATCAATGTGGGGTTGCCTCTCACACACCCACTACTGGGCCTGCAACTTGAGCATATGCCCTGACTGGGAATCGAACCAGCAACACTTTGGCTCATAGGCTGGCACTCAATCCACTGAACCACACCAGCAGAGGCATGTTCCTCTAGTTCTTGTAGATGTAGGGTTAGGTTGTTTATTTGAAAACTTTGTATATTTTTTATGTAGGCCTGTATTGCTATGAACTTCACTCTCAGGACTGCTTTTGTTGTGTCCCATAGGTTTGGGGTTGTTGTGTGTTCATTTTATTTGTTTCAGGAACTTTTTGATTTCTTCCTTGATCTCATTGTTAACCCATTCATTGTCTGATAGCATGTTATTCAGTCTCTATGGATTTTAATGTTTTTGAGTTTTTTCCTTCAGGTTGGTTTCTAGATTCAAGCCATTGCGATATGAGAAGATGCCTCCTATGATTTCAATTTTCTTGAATTTGTTGAGGCTCATTTTGTGAGCTACCATGTGGTCTATCTTGAAAATGTTACATGTGCATTTGAAAGGAATGTGTATTTGCTTCTTTGGGGTAAAAGGTTCTGTATATACCAATTAAACCCATTTGATTTAGAGTGTTGTTCAGTGCCACACTATCTTTATTGATTCTTTGCTTGGAAGATCTATCCATTATTGACAATGGGGTGTTAATATTTCCTACTATGAGTGTGTTGCTGTTGATATCTTTTTTGAAGTCCTCCAAGATTTTCCTTATATATTTTGGTGCTCCTATGTTAGGTACATATATGTTTATAAGGGTTATATCTTCTTGATGGTTTGTTCCCTTAAGTATGATATAGTGTCCTCCTTTGTCTCTTTTTATGGCCTTTGTTCTTAAATCTATTTTGTCTGATATAAGTATTACTACCCTGTCTTTTTTCAGGTCCATTTGCTTGGAATATTATTTTTCCATCCCTTCAATTTCAGTCTGTGTAGATCTTTTGTTTTGAAGTGGGTCTCTTACAGACAGCATATATGCAGTTCATGCTTTCTTATCCATTCAACTACCCTATGTCTTTTGATTGAAGCATTTAATCCATATATATTTGAAATTATTATTGATCAGTACTTATTCATTGCCATTTTTCCCTTTGTTCTTGGGTTCCTTTGTTTCTCTCTCTCTCTCTCTCTCTCTCCTTATGTATCTTCTCAAAGCAGTTCTTTTAGTACGTCTTGCATTGCTGGTTTGGTTGAGATGTGTTCTTTCAGCCTTTTTTTTTTTTGTCTTGGAAGCTCTTTATTTTGCCTTTCACTTTATTTATTTTTTATTTTAAAAGATTTTATTTATTTTTAGAGAGAGGGGAGGGGAAGGAAAATGAGAGGGAGAGCAACATTAATCTGTGGTTGCCTCTCACGCATACCCTACTGGGGACCTGGCCTGTAACCCAGGCGTGTGCCCTGACTGGGAATCAAACTGACAATCCTTTAGTTCTCAGGCCCACACTCAATCCACTGAGCTACACCACTCACCTGTCATTTTAAATGAGAGTCTTGCAGGGTAGAGTAGTCAGGTTTTGCTTTCCATTACTTGGAATATTTCTTGAAATATCTTCTGTGGTAAGAGACCTGTGGGACTCAGTGGTGCAATCTCCTTGATCACCTGTGCTTGATGCTCTTGTGCTGCCCTTTATGCGTTTTATGTGATTGTAATTCGGTTTTGGCTGTTGTTGGGTCATTCTTTGGTGGTTTCTTCCCTCTGGCTGGCTGACTGAGAGTCACTGCGCCCTCCACATCTTCTATGCTGTTGTACATGTTCTGTCAGAACAAAAACCAAACAGCCCAGGAAGCAGACCCACACCTACAAAGATATCCCCTACCCACAATTACACCATCAGCAGCCAGTGTGCCAGTATTAATAAGGGTATAAAGAGATTAAGCCTATTATAAGAAAGGAAAAATGAATATGAGATGACTAACTTAAGGAAAAGAGATTTTATGAGGGTAAAGAAAGGGGCAATAATAAGAGTAGGGAATAGAGACGGGGAAAAGCAGGAAAGACATAAAATTTATATCATAACTAAAAAAAGGAAGGAAGATGAAGTAGAGTAAGAGAGGAGAAGCATGCAGTATTCGGTTAAAAACAAAATTTAAAGAAAATATATTTATTTGTATATATGTAGTGAGAGGAAAAATGGATGACAACAACAACAGCAACAACAACATTATAATATGACTCTAATTGCAGAAAAATCTCCACCGCAGAGATACCAACAAACAATGAGCTAAGATTTATATAGATGGAATGGGAATGAAAGGGCATAAGGAAAGAAGAGCTTAAGAGATGTCTAGAGGAAACAGAAGTTATTTTGAGAGGACAGAGGAAGAAGGAAAACTAAGAGTGTGGGGTGAAAACCCAGTTAAGACAGGGAAAAATTAATGTTTGAAATGAAAAAAGGGAAGAGCAGGAGGAAGGCAAAATGGAGTAGGAGAGGGGAAGAGTGAAATTTGAGATTTGAAACACAAGGTTAGTAACTATTGAGAAATAATGTTGAAGAACGGTATCAACAACTTCCTTATCCACCACCTCTGAGCAAATATTGATATAGGTAGAGAGAGAATAAGGGTATTTTAAGAATGGGAGAAGGAATATGAGATGACTAATGACAATCACAAATGGTTTTGAGAGGCTGAAGGGAGAGAAATAGTAATAGTGCAGAATAGAAACAAGTCATGGCAAGAGAGAAAATAGAATTTAAAACAAAAATCTGAAGGAGGGGGAAGGAGGTAGTATGGAGTAAGAGACAGGAAGAGCAATATACAAGATTTGAAATAAACTGTATTATAAAACCTGGTGCCATATTATGCCCAAGCTTGAAGGACATGAAATAAAAGTTAAACAGCTTTGCAGGAGAGAAGATAGCGTCTTGTTGCACCTGTCTTTATTGTCTCTGCTCTGCTGGGTTTACTAAGTTGGGGCCCGAGGAGCTGTGTAGCATGTAGTGTCTGGTGAAGGGCCTTTTTCCTCTTTCCTCTGAGAAAATGTACACCACAGGAAACTCCTGGGCCTGACCTTGCTCTGCCGGGCCTGCAATCCCACAGGTGGGTGTTGGGTTCACCTGTCTGTGAAAGGCTCTGGCTGACTAGAACAAATCTGAGGCATTTAGCTCCTGTCTTCCAGACCCAAGCCTACCACTCTCTTGCAGAGGGTTCAGCTCGAATTCTCCATTTTGCTCTGCCCTCTGCGTGTGAGCTATGTTGGGCCAGATTCTCTTGTTCCTTCAGTGTACTCTCTGCCTCTGAGTTTTGTGGTTAGCAAAGCTGCTGCATCCCGCTCAGGTGAACAGGCCTGCATGCCCTCATCCCTGCCAAGCCTTGAGTACACCTTAGTTCCCCTTTTAAAAGAGTGTCTCTATGGCCCCCACGCTGTAGTGTGGGTCCCTGTGGGTCCTGTTCTCCATGAACTCCCTCTCCCTGCAAATCACACAGTCTCTCATGGTCAGGCCTGGTCACCTCTTTATAGGCCCTCCGACAATTTCAGAAAAAGTTTCTCTCTGAATCTTTCTGGGATGGCAAAGGGAAGATCCCCTCAGATCTACTGTAACAGAAGGTGGTGACATTCCTGCCCCCTCCAAAGGTCTTCAACCTTGGGCCAGCCTGCCCCTTCCATGCTGTTTCTGGAGCCTGCACCTCCCAGGCCTTCTGTTGCTGTCCTGGGAGCTTGTGGGTCCTGAGCTGATCTTCAGCCACCCTGATTCTGTGCAGCCAGCAGCGCTGGGCTAGGCAAGGGTGGTGGTCTGCCTAGAAAGTCTGGATCATTGACCCCTGGGCAGTCTAGAAAGCCTGGGCCATAGCCTCAGGGCACCACACAGGCAGGCTGGCTGTTGTGTACTCCTGTGCACTCCCCACGCTCTCCTCCGAGTATGCTTTCACTCCCAGATGCTTTCACTCACTCTGCTCTGTGTTCTGACTTCATATCCAATCTGTATCTGAGAGCAGATGAAGGGAGCAGCCCGCTACTCTGCCGCCATCTTGGATCCTGGCATTCAGTCTTTAAATAAATAGAATCTTAAAAAATATATATTGGGGTGACATTGGTTAATAGGAACACATACAAGTGCACGTGTATTTTAAATGTACATTTCTATGATACAAATCTGCATATTTTCCTGTGTATCCCCAAAGTCCAATTATCTTCCATCACCATATATTAGGCCTCCTCTACCCTCTACCACCCCCTCTGGTAACCACCACACTGTTGTCTGTGTCCATGAGTTTCAGTTTTGTATCCCACATCTGAGTGAAATCATATGGTTCTTAGCTTTCTCCAACTGACTTATTTCGCATAACATCATATTCTCAAGGTCTGTCTATGTCAGGGGTGTCAAACTCATTTTCACCAGGGGGCACATCAGCCTCATGGTTGCCTTCAAAGAGCCAAATGTAATTTTAGGACTGTATAAATGTAATTACTCTTTAACTAGGGGCAAGGAACTCGGCACTGCTGCCAGGTAGAAACAAGGTGCCGGGCCAGATAAAACAAGGTGGAGGGCTGGATTCGGCCTATGGACCTTGTGTTTGCCACCTGTGATCTATGTTGTCACAAATGGCAGTATGTTGTCTTTTTTTTATGGCTGAGTAATATTTCATTATATATATATGTATAACAGGATTATAAAGTTAAAAATAAACATTTCTTCAAATCAAAAAAGCCATTTTGGAAGAGTTGTTGAAGTGGCCCTTGAATTTTTTTTCCAGTTCACAGTAATTTGATATTTGAAGAACAGTGCGGGGAAGGGTTTCCAGGAAACACTATAAAGGACACATGGACATAACCAAGGGGGAGAATGGGAGTGGGGGAGGGGGCGGGATTGGCTGGGGTGAGGGGGTGAGGGGGAAACACAAACTGTAATTGAACAACAATAAAGTAATTAAAAAATAATAATTTGGAACATTCCAAGCCTGGGATATGGATGAGACTTGGCCCTGCTTCGTCTCTGTTCACGGGAGCTCTGTTCACATCAAAATGTGGAGGAGGGGTCTGGCTTCTCTAACCTGGTTGGAAATAATCCCAAGGCGATTGACAAAGACTAGGATCAAAAAAGACTAAGAGTTACTTATGGGAAGAATTTAGGCTTCCGGCCAAGATGGAGGCATAGGTAGACACACTGTGCCTCCTCGCACAACCAAAAGAAGGACAACAACAAATTTTAAAAGAAAAAACAACCAGAACTGACAGAAAATCGAAGCATATGGAAGTTCGACAACCAAGAAACTAAGAAACATACATCCAGACCGGTAGGAGGGGCGGAGAGGACTCACGCAGCGGGGCGGCGGCTGGCGGACCGGGGAAAGGCGCGGCTGGCCAGGAGAGGTGGCGGCTGTGGACTGGGCATCCCACTCCCTCGTGAGGATAAACGGGGAGGAATGGCTCGGGAGCGGGATGGACCCCGCAACCCAGAGTTCCGGCGCGGGGAGGTGAAGCCTCAGAGCCTCTGATTGAAAACTCCTGTGGGGACTGAGGCGGCAGCAGTGGGAGAAACTTCTGGCCTCACTGGAGAACTTGTTGGGGAGACCCACAAGGTCCTAGAGCATACACAGCCTTTCCACCGGGGATCGGCACAGGAGCCAGCACCAGAGGGGCCCTGTTGGACTGTGGATAGTGCGGAAAGTGACTGGTAACCGACAGGGAGCGGAGCGGCTGCCATTGTTCTCTCTCGGACCCCTCCCCCACAAACAGCATCACAACGCAGCGACGTGGCCACCCCTGTCCTGGTGAACACCTAAGGCTCCGCCCCTTACTACGTAACAGGCGCGCCAAGACAACAAAAATGGCCCAAATGAAAGAACAGATCAAAGCTCCAGAAAAAATACAACTAAGCAACGAAGAGATAGCCAGCCTATCAGATGCACAGTTCAAAACACTGGTAATCAGGATGCTCACAGACTTGGTTGAATTTGGTCGCAAATTAGATGAACAAATGAAGGATACAATAAGGGAAATGAAGAAAAATGGACAGGGAACCAACAGTGATGGGAAGAAAAACGGGACTCAAATCAATGGTGTGGACCAGAAGAAAGAAAGAAACATTCAGCCAGAACACAATGGAGAAACAAGAATTCGAAAAAACGAGGAGAGGCTTAGGAACCTCCAGGATGTCTTTAAACGTTCCAATATCCGAATCATAGGGGTGCCAGAAGGAGAAGAGGAAGAGAAAGAAATTGAGAACTTATTTGAACAAATAATGAAGGAGAACTTCCCTAATTTGGCAAAGGAAATAGACTTCCATGGGGTCCAGGAAGCTCAGAGAGTCCCAAAGAAGTTGGACCCAAGGAGGAACACACCAAGGCACATCATCATTACATTACCCAAGATGAAAGATAAGGAGAGAATCTTAAAAGCAGCAAGAGAAAAGGAGACAGTAACCTACAAAGGAGTGCCCATCAGACTGTCAGCTGATTTCTCAAAAGAAACCTTACAGGCGAGAA
>VMDR010031027.1:0-12177 GCA_007922815.1 Macrotus californicus
AGTCACCCAGAACACTCAAATTTTGAATTATTATAACAAAGAACACTAATGAACCTAAATGTTTTGACTAAAAATTTCTCCTAATAAAAAAATGGAATATAAAACTTAAGACTTTCTTAAATCCAGTCTTTCTAAACAATTAGAAACATTCTGCCTAACCTGATTAAGGTAGTATTGAGATAAATGAATACATGAATTTAGGTCAAAGGTTTTATAAATATTTTATAATAATATATAAAATATATTGTTAAAGCTGAGGTAAAAGCTACTATAGGAAACACTGTCTTTCTATAAAACCTGAGGCTGGTGTCTTTTTGGACCGCTACCGGGAAGACATAGAGAAGAGGCCGCATGTTCAGATTAGAAGCTGAAAAGGGAAAACACGCATGATCTATCTGTTAGAATCAGTGAGAGCAGGAATCGAGGGTTGCCTAACAACCAAGGTGGAGGAAGAATAGTGAATCTAGTCTTGTTATTGGCTTAAGAGCATCAAAGCACAGGCCAGCTTTCTACAACCCTTGAGACAAGGCTTAGGGACATTCCTCTTTAAACATAGTTCACGAGGATTGGTTCCCCTGGAAGTCTCAGGGCATCTTGCAATATGAATGTGTCCAGAGAACTGATCTCTAACATATTTCTACACAGGCACCAGGTATACGGTGTTTAAAAGTCCCCTCTAAAGGAAGTAAAAATGAGTCAACATTTGAGGTTAAAAAAAAACATTCTGCACCCCAAAATGCTGAAACTCATGGCTTTACCTGACATCCTACTATGGGGTAAACCAGCTAGACTACTGTTGACCCTGGGTCTCCCCTGAAGAGCACATGCAGATTCCCTGCAGTGACTGACCTCTGCACCTCCCAGAGCCTTTGGCTGAGCTCGACACCCAACTTCTCCATCTCCTGCTTTCTGCTCTGGCTCTCAGAGTCCTGCTTCCCTTTTAACGTCGGCAATGCCCACCAGCACGCTAATCTGTGCTGAGTGTGGGTCAACTTCCCCTGAGGTGCCTGTCTCTCCAACTGGAAATAACAGGAATGCATTCTTACACCCCAAATCAAGGCATTCTCATGGGAAGAACTTTAGCCTGCCAATCACAAAACTTCAGCCTCACTGCTCCTTTTTCCACTAATCTGGACAAGTTACTTGGGTTCCACGGGGTTCAACTTTTCATGGTCATGGTGAGGGATTTGGAGTAAATCAGGTGTTTTTACCAAAGAGTCATAGGCGTAGGGAGGTAGTAGTGATGGGCACGAGAGCTATGAAAAATATAGTAGAAATGTTGCTTTTTTTTTCTGAGAAGAAGCTTTAATCGCATTTCTAAGTTTTTGACTTAAAATTGTTGAGACGCGCTGAATGAAATACTTCTATAAGCATAGTGCAGGTGTGGAAGGCACTGGGTTAGGCAAGGTGGGAAACACAAAAGGACTTTGACAAGCACCCAAGCCATCAGACTGCAGTCAGTAGTTCAAGAAGGGGGAGATTGTAGCGGCTGGAGGTGTGGAGTGGGAATCGGGGAACGCTTCAGGCAAAGGTAGTTTGTGCCTGTTAAGGAAGCAAAGAGTTGTAGGTAGAGGGCATGACATGAGTCGTTCACAGAGGCAAAAATCCCTATGGTATGGGAGGCAACGGTGTGCACTCCGATACAGTCAGCTAGAAGATAAAGTGTGGGAAGAATAAAGCAGGACACCAAAGAATCTAAGTTTCTAAAAACTAAAATATAACATGCACATGAAAATGGGGTCCTGGCTAAGACTTATACTAAGTTTACCCCAGTGCTTGGGTTTCTCAGTGGCTTTTGATGTTCTGGGAATATGTGCTTAGCTTTCACTGATGAGGAACATTGCACACAACATACCATGGATCTAAAAGGAGATATATGTATAGATATAGCTAGTCATAGATATAGATATATAGATATAGATTAGACATGGGTATAGATATATAGACACCCTCCTTTCTGTTTACAGAGTTACTATCTATTAGTATAGTGAATGTTATATAATATACTATACAGTATCACCCCCTTATTCACAAATTTGCTTTCTGCAGTTTCAGTTACCCTTGGTTAACCACGGTCCAAAAATATTAAATGGAAAATCACAGTAATAAACAATCCACAAGTGTTAAATTGTGTGATGACATCTCTCACTATTTCTTGCCCTCCCACCTAGATGTGAATTATCCTTTCGTCCAATGTGTCCACACAGCACACACGACCCACTGGTTATGCACCTGGTAGCCCTCTGGGTTATCAGATTGACCTTGCTTGTGTTCAAATCACCCTTGTTTTACTTACAATGGCCCCAAAGCCATTCATATAACTTTTATTACAGTATACTGTTACAGTTGTTCTATTTTATTATCACTTGTTGTTCATCTCTTACTATACCTTATTTATAAATTAAACTTTATCATAGGTATGTATGTACAGGAAAAAACATAGTATACATAGGGTTTAGTACTATTCATGGTTTCAGACATCCACAGGGGGGGTCTCATTTATTTACATACACACACACACAACACACACAACTGTATATGTTCATAATATCATGTGCTGTGAACACCGAATTAGCAAAAGCAGAACCATTGCTTCTAAGGGAAATACAGGATTAGGTTCCTCTGAGCCTCTGATCATATTTTTAGCAACCAATCAACACACAGCCTTGTTTTTAAAGACACCTTTTCAAATACATGTTGTTGATTCATTAACATTGAACTCATGGCCAGCAGCATTATAACTGATGCCTGAACGAAGCTTATCTAACACACATACTTTCTCCATAAGGTACCTCATTGTCTTCTTGTGCTTAGGGACACTAGATAGCACTTGAGCACTGCACTTGAGGGCCACTTTAAACAGAAAAATCACCAACAGAAAGCACAGAAATGAAAAAATCATGACCCTAATTAGGTCACGGAAGGATTCTTGTTTGCAGTATGAGAGCTAAAGTTTAAAAGCAAAAAAGCAGAGCACCACCTCATTTAATCCAAACTGGGACTATGTGCATCAAGGAATTCAAGTTTTTTGTCATTTTGCACATGTCAGTTAATCTTGAAAACATTTCTCCAAGTACGCATGTTTCTCTCCACTCCTTACTCTTGTACTCTAGCCATGCTGAATTCCTTTATTCCTTGAATGAACCTCTCCCCTTTGCATGTCCTTCTCTACCTCAAAAGATTGTCCTTTGACTCCTCAGTGGACGACCGATCACCCTCCTTCAGGCCCCAGTTAAAACGTTTCCTCCTCAACAAGCTTCCCTCGTCTTGCTCATGTGATCCTAAGTGGTCCTTGTCAGGTTCCCGCTTTTCGTGTCCTTCCCAGAGACTGTAGTGGTCTCACTTGGCTATTCATTCGCGAGATCACTGTCCAGCTCAATCCCCCGTCATGAAAGCACCGCAAGGGCAAGAAACACACCCCCTCACTCACCACTGCATCCCCCAAATCTGGTAAAAGTTTTGCCTCGAATCCGATACTCACTGTTTGTTGAATAAAGTCTACCAAAGTCACTTATCATTCTTAATAATCCTACAAAATAAAGACAAATGAGTGAAATCATGGTTTACAATGACAGGGTTTCAAACCTCGGGTTGCTTTTTATGGCTTTTCAGACTGAGGTCTGGAAAAGTCAACACATCACTTTAATCATGGTGGTAAATTTGGGGAGTAAGCTGTTGATGCCAGCTCTCCAGAGATCACCAGCACAACCTGTTGATAAATCAAAGCCGAGTTTCTGGTTAACGCCTAATGGAGAACACAATGCCACAGAGCTCTCTCGGTGTCTTGGCGGGGGTTGGGAGAGATAAGGCAAGACTGATATTTATCAAGATTTGGAAGTTTTGTGTAAAGTGGGTCTTTCAATGGAGAAGTAGTGAAAGGAAGGATTTGATTAGGATTGAGTAAGAATCAGACAATTTTTCTGGACCGGTGGAAACAGCAAGGTAAGAATTTTAGCACAGGGATTCAAAGAATTTTCTAGTAATGAGACAGTAGGTTTTTTGCGAGGGAGGGATGGTTGGTAAGTGTCAGTCCTCATTGTCCAACCAGAGTGTGGGGTAAACAATTTTGACTCTGAGGATAAAGTTTGGATCACAAGAACACTCTACAAATCCTGTTTTTCCACAACTAAATCAAACCAAGGCTTTAGAAACTAAGTGGATTGCCTTTCCCCAATCCTCAAAAAGATACATTTTTAAACAGGTTTACAGGGGGGGGGGAAGAAGCTTATATATTTAATCTGATGAAATAGAGCTATTTTAAATGGGCAGAAAGTACAGACTCCATTCAAATCTGCTGCTCCTGAAACACTGTTGAGGATTGCCAACTGCAATAAATTGATAGAAAGAAGAATCCCATGAATACATACTAATCTTTAGTCCACTCAGAAAAAAAACAATCTAGTCACATAAAAATGTTTCTTTGCTTATTTTAACTATAACAATAACACATAAACCTTCCAAAGTAATGTAATAAGTATATATATAGTCGGTTTAATGTGAGACTCAGTGTATGTGTATTTTTTAGGGCCTCATGTGAGTCAGGTGTTTTGTACTGAGTACACTACGAAGTACAGAGTGGCTTTTGATCCAAGTGCTTGATGAAGTCAATTAAATAGTTTGTTTAATTGATATGTCTCTCCCCCTTAAAAATACCCTCATGGACTGAATATACCAAATCTTCAATGGAATATTTTGAAAATATTTGTAATTACACATTAGGATATTCATTCTTCCAAGTCAAAAAGTCCCAAAAAAAGGTTTTTACAGGAAGCCATAAATTGTCTCAAAAGTAGAATGTAGGGTGAACCACATGAGATGGTCATTCTGAAGGCAAAGTCAGTCAAATATTGTGATTTGTGTCATACATTTTAATGACATTTGAGAGCTAGCTGGGATCTTAAACATTGTATGGTCCAACCTTGCTCCTAATGGAAACTAAAGCTTACCAGAAATGAAGTCTGTCAGAGTCACCCGGTCAGATTAGTTCTCGAGAATTAGACCTGACCTCTCTCCCACCACATTCTGCCCACAAGTCATGCCTTGACTTCCTAACAACTTTGCGAAAGTAAAATATTTTTTAAACAAATTGCGTTTTGGACAAGCGAGGGGCTACTGATTCACTCAGTGCGTTCAGCTCCGAGATGGTTGGACATAGCACACTGATTCCTGCTTCACTTCTTTGTCGGTAGGACAGTGTTTCACAGCAGCAAGACTGCCTTGGCTCTCCAGCTGGGGCTCTCGCCCCACTGGGAAATGCATTTTGGAATGGCTCATCTTTGCATTGTGCTTCAACTAAGATTAGTCAGTTTCCCCGAACTGGCTAATGGTACGCAGACGTGACTAAAACATCATTCAAGCTTTTGTTTCAGCACTGATGTCGGTGGAATTCAGTTCCCTGGGGCATTTAAACAATGACAGACCAAACCGATACTTTTCCAAGAATTCCTTTTATGAAGTTCTTTCAACAAGTTGGAGATCACTGCCTGATTCACCAGAGTCCCTTTTACAAATGTTAATGGGACTCTACTTGTGCCCCTTAGCTAAACCGACATTAGATTTTGGGCTTGAGTCGCAAGGCAAAGCATCAGACACCCACGGCTGCAACTCCGCATCAACCCAATGTCGCTGTGACTTGACACAAGGACGGAAGACTGTAATTGCTTCAAGAGGAAATGAATACGCTCCGTACTCCCATGCTGGTTGACTGCATCTTTATAACAGTGCATTAGGGAGAAAGCCACCCTCTTTATGTCTAAGTTTGTCCTTATCTGCTGATTGATGGCTCTTTAATACTCCATATTTTGACTACCTAATATTTAATACCTACTATTTTTTATGATATTTGACTACATGTAATAAAAAGCCTTCTAAGAAACCTCTGAGGTGGCGGAAAGTATGAGTCTAGGGTGGCAGACAATAACCATGTATTACCAGTTGAAGGTCTGGGACTTGTGAGAACATCTATTCAATATTATAACAAGCTATAACATTCACAGCAAAATGGTTTATGATAATGGTAGCATCTAGGAGAAACTTTTTCCCCAAATCTAGAGACAGTTATTAAAACTGCTTGATGCCAAACAGTAATGTTATTCCAAAGGTATGATTGTGGTTAATAATTAAAAATAAATTTAGACAATGGATTACATATTACCTTTCAGAGCTTCTTGCCTCTACCAAGCAGCCAAGATATTTTCATCCACTACTATTGATTTTCCAAAAGGAAATATTTGCTTTTCTCTTTTCTTCTTTCTTTTCTTCCTTCTTGATCTTTATCTCAGATGTTTTATTTGTGCTTGCTTTGTGTGAAGACTGACTGGCAGAATTCTGAAGTATAAGAGTTACTGATGCAGCAACCCACTCAGTCTTCCTGTGTAGGCTCACATGGAAAATGAGGACGGTAATAGACCAAAACTTCAATAATCTGCTCACCAATGGCCCCATGTTGCCTGTCCTCCCTTCCCTGTCGCAGCCCCTGACAACCGCTTCTTAGGTCAAGAAAATAAACTATTTACATTCTACAAGTAAACTATTTACATTCAGATCCTCTCCTCAGGGCCCCCTACAGCATCCACAAAAACGGTGTATGTACTGGATATGATATTCTGTCAGTTACATGTGCAGTAAATATCTTCTGATTTTACACTCAGTGATGTCTCTTGATTGATAGAAGTTCTCGTTGTTAATGAGGACAAGTTTATCAGTCTTGTCTATTAAAGATAGGGCTGTTTTTTTTTTTTTTACTTAACTATTTTCCTACTACAAGTTCATGAAAATAATGTCACACACTGTATCTTGGAATTTTATTGGTTTACCTTCCATATTTAGATTGAAAATTCACCTGGAATTTATCTTGCCAGTACCTTCTCTTGTTTACCTCCCTGCCCTGTTCTGAGATAAAGCCATCATATGATGAGTTTCACAGCAAACAAAAATAATTATTTAAGAGTGTGAACTGAGATTGCCAAGGTGGAGCCATTTATGTGGAGGAAACTATTTACAATGGAGCCACGAGGCCATGAAGACGTTTGTCTTACATGCATTCCATGCAGCGCGTTCCCCGGGAGCTTTTGAACTTCTCATCTGTGCCTGAACTTCAGCACCTCCTCACCAGGACAACCAGACCATCTGTGTTACTTATTTTCAAAGGACCCGACTCATTTTGCTGACCAGCATCCTACTTTTGCATATTGGGCTCAACCAATCTCTATTAACTTAGACAGAATCCTTCATTTTCATAACGAATACTAGACTGAGGACAATGCACGCAGCCTCTAGAAGCCTTGCCCTTCTCTGTTCTCCCTGGAGCACCATGTAGGTTGCTACGTGAATCTGTGACCCGGATCGCGATCCTTCCTGGACTCGAGTAAGTGCTTTTTATTCTTTATTACAGCCTATGTGCTTTGTTGTTGTTGTTGTTATCTAGAGCTGTAATTTTTATGTGCATCTGCCAAATCTTTATGTGACCACAATGACGCTTGCAATGTATTCTCATTGTCTCTTGCAATGCACTCTCCATGATTCTGTTCACCAAATAAACTCTCATATTTCGGAAAACACACCCTATGATGTATTTTATTACAATTTATGAGCCACCTATGATTGGAAAAAGTTACATGTACAGTCATTTTACAACCTCCCACATGTACAAGCCTTTGGTACTTGTACTTTTTGAAAAATTCAGATACCCAATGCTATTTAGCTTAGAGAAGATTGAAAAGATTAGGAATCTCTGAAAGAATCAGCCTTAAATTCCTATCTTCCTGTCCTTGCTCAGTGTGTCTCATGTTTTCCTTTTATCTAGGTGAGTTGTGTGGTGTGGAGAATATGACTTCACTGTGGAGGCCTGCTGGGAAGATACATGGCAGAAGAATATGCTGATGTTGTCAAACAATCATTAACCACAAGAATGCAATTAAGCACATGACTTTTAAAACTGTATTATTGTTGGATAGTTCTGCAAAATTATAGTTTACTGGAAAACAATCTGATTTGGTACCTTCTATAGCCAAAGTGCCAAAAAATAGACCATGTACGGAGGAACTGAAATCCCAAGATGAACTTCTGCCCACTGGCTACTTTCATGACCTCACACACACATTATAGGTAGAAGGTGCATGTGTGACAACATCTTTGGAAGGTGTGGGGACTGCAGGGTGAAGAGGGGCTGCAGAATTTTGCCTGGAAAGATATGCTAATCTTTGCCAAGAAACACCTATCAATTCAGAGGCTGGAAAAGCAGCCAGACCTTCACTCCAAGTGTCAGGTAAAGCCTGAAGTCCTAGGGGAGGAAGAGGAAAAGTCTGAGGAGAGAGGCAAGCAAATAAAATCAGCTCTGAACTAGCCCAGATGCTGTTTAACAACCTGCAGCACCACTGCCACGCTGAATAAACTGAGAATTTATGAACCCCCAAAACTAAGGAAAATAACTGCATGCTGAGGGTGCCTGGGTCCTGGAAACACTCTTTCCATCTCCAAATTTCCTTAATAAACTCAAGAGTTCCCTTGTGGGAGCTGGATGTTATCCCGGAGCCTAACAAATTACAGAGATCACCCACAGCACAGAGAACTAAGAAGTATCTTTCATCTGTTTCTCTCAGCTTTGGGTTTTGGCAAAAATTCTGAAACAATTAGAAAAATCACACTGCACACCCTATTAAACATATAGTTAGTGATAATAGTGAAGCAATAATTACAGTGCTTCAGGTTTCATGATACTAGTCAAGGCCTCATAATGAACACTCATCTCCATCGAAAGAGGAAAATTAGCTTGTCCTGAGAGTGACTGAAAACGCAACAAAAACTACCCAAAATACCAATTTTATCTTTTAAAACTCAAAAATTATAAATGACACAGAACTCAAAAAACCCATATATTTTGAAATACCAACCTACAAAAAACTGTGTTTCTATTTGCTAAAAGTAAAAAGAAGGTTGAAATTCTAAGGTGATATTTATGGATAATTCCAACATCCCTTCTATTTTTCATAAAGCCCTAAAGTTAAGTTGTTTCCCACATATTAGCACTGAAGATTGAGTCTGACCCATTACCAGTTTACTACCAAAGACAGGCCAGCCCCGACGTCACAAATCCAGCAAGATACGGTTCGCTTTAATATCTCATTACCTTCTTCACTGAGCTCATGATCTCTTTAAAAGATAACTCGGTTCGTAGTGGTTTTTTTGTTTTGTTTTGTTTTGTTTTGTTTTAGATTTTATTTATTTATTTTTTAACATTTTTTATTGTTGTTCAAGTACAGTTTTCTCCCTTTTCCCCACCACCTCAGCCCTCCCCATCTCCCTCCCCTGTTTCCATTCCCCCCCTTGTTATTGTCCATGTGTCCTTTATAATTGTTTCTGTAAACCCTTCACCCTTTTCCCCCATTATCCCCTCCCCTCTCCCCTCTGGTCACTGTCAGCCTGTTCTCAATTTCGATGTCTTTGGTTATATTTTTAACTGGAACCTAATCAACAAAATGAACAAGCAAGCAAAATATAACCAAAGACATCGCAGTGGGTTTTGACGTTTTCTATTCTGCTTTACTTCAGAAGTAAATCCATGCAATGACACATCCACCTACCTGAGTCATGTTACAATAAAATTGGGTCTCCCATTTCAGGCTCTCAAGCATGTTGATGGCCAGCAAAAAACACATGCTGACTCATGTGCCCTCCTCCTCAGTCCCCCCTCCACCCCACGCTCACATCAGTGAACAGGTGTCCTAGATCTTTACCTTTGCCCATGTTAAGCTAGGTCAGAAACACTAGGGAGGCAAAGAACACAATCGCTGCCATTTCACATTTAGTTCATCTCATTTTGGATGTTACATAGACAGGTGGGTAGCAAATGAGTTTGAAAAAAAAGAGACTAGGACACATGATTTGGGCATGATCCAAAATCTATTTTATCTAAGTAGTGATTCAAACATCCAAATTTACATTTACCCATGACAGTATTTCATATGTAAGTATATGTAACACAGTAGGAAAGAAAGTAAAGAATGACAGTTGTAAGGTAAATCCCAATTGCTTCCAAAAATCTCTTAGTGTGGTCCCACCAGGGAAAGTCAAACAGTAAAATGTTTCTTCCTCTATCTTAGAAAATGCCAAGTAAGTTTATTACATAGACCATCCTAACTGCCCGATGTCCCTCTAAGAAATATAATTCTTTCAATTTCTAAAAAAAAAAAATAAAGTTCATGGCCAATTAGACAACAGTAATTTCCCTTTTAAATCATAGTCCAGAATTTAGTGTGTCCCACTCATCAAGGAGTGGAGTTTAGTGTGCCCATAAGATCACCCCTGGCCAATGAAGGTGTAACAAGTTATAAAGTCATCACTTGGCTTTGACACTAAGCCTACCAAAGGTTGTGATCTAGTGCCCACACTCTAGCTTCTTCACTATGATCCCTGAAAATGCACGGAGGCCCAGAAAACTAAGAGGGTAAATTACTGAGTTTGGCACAAAAGGATTATAATCTAGGCAGATGGCTTGGTTTGGAACATGAAATGACTAAAGAGATGGTCAGCAAGCTAGCAGAGAGCTAAATTGTTGTCAATAGATTTAAATCAACGCACTTGAATTCTGCTGACTTCTAAGGTCAGTTACCCAGCATATCCACTTTTGTCCTAAAATGAGCACAAGCAGAGAGAGGATGTTGCCTCTTTTCACAGATTGTTCACACTATCTGGTGATCATTTGATTCCCTGGTACTTGGAATATCTATGGAATGACAAAGACCTGAGAGCCAAGGCCTGGGTGTTCCCAACATGCATGCAATGGGGAAAGTGGGGAAAACATGATGGAAATATTCTCTGTGTGGGAAAGACAAATAAAGATTAATGTTCACTAGAAAACTTAAAACATCCCTGGCTGGTACAGCTCAGTGGATTGAGCTCTGACCTGAGAACCAAAGGGTCACCAGTTCGATTCCCAGTCAGAGCACATTCCTGGTTTGTGGGCCAGGTCCCCAGTAGGGGGCATGTGAGAGGCAACCATACACTGATGGTCTCCCTCTCCTTTTCCCTCCCTTCCTCTCTCTAGAAATAAATAAATAAAATCTTTTCAAAAAGCTAAAAACAAAAGTAGATATCTATTCAAGTTTCTCAAAAGCTAACTTTCCTGATTCATGAAGGCTTTGTTCTCCTGATGTGTACTGCCAAAGCCGTCAACCCCAAACAAAATGACCTCCTTTTAGTGATCCTCTCCCCAAAATCTGGTAGCAAAGTCAGCCACCTGCGCCTCTGGACCCCCCAAATCATCATCCGTCTTTCTAACATTTACTCCACTATGATACACTTGAGTGACTGCCTACCAATGTGCTTAAATATGCAATGAGTTTGCAGACTTATAAATGGTTTTGCAAAGAATGGGTAGTGTGTTAGCACCATCTCAGTTTTCACAGTGAACCAGGAACCCTGCCACCCGAGCCAAATGAGAGCCCTGTGACTCGAGGTGTGTCTTCCTGGGCCATATGAAAGCAGAGCCTCGCTTTGATTTCTGGCCCATGTGTTTCAGGTGGTAGTAGTTTTCTCATTCCACTGACATTTATTACACAACTGGTGTCAACTGCCACCTTGTAAATAAAATATAAGCTTCATGTTGAGCCAAGTGCAGAGACATAATAACCTCATTTGTTCAGAAGAACTACCCAAGTCACAGTCAGTTCTTGAACTGCTTGCTTTAAGAAATTAGGTGCCAAATAATGGGCTCATTGAACAGAAAATGTCAAAAACAGATTTCTAATATGACTAACAGGTGGTCACTGAAACAAAACCAAATGTTTGAACCCAATGGAATGCTAATCCAGTATAACTATGCTTATGCTAGCAAATACAATCTAGACAAAAAGCACCCCATATTTTAAAACAGTAATATTATAGAAATATGCTTTACTAGAAAATGGCAAAATTAAGATAGACATTTTTTCAAAGAGTAATCTATGCCTATTTCTACATATAACATGGGGAATTCTATCTAATTTAAATGATTTTATATTTCAGTCTTATTTCAGGCTTAATGTCTTGACTAGTAACTATTAAACTTAACCCATACAAATTAAAAAGGAGAATTGCTTTAATTTCCAATATTTACAGAGATATCTGACAGATGTTTTGACTGAGTTTAAGGAAATAATGCATGTAGAAATAGCAACCCAGTGGTTAAACTAAAAGGTT
>VMDR010031028.1:0-12179 GCA_007922815.1 Macrotus californicus
TGAACCGTGAAAGGGGAGGAGGGTGAAGAGTGTGGTAAAAACATTTAGAAAAATTAGTGAATTCTCTTTAATTTTTAGAAACTAGACTTTTGAACAATTTTAAAGATTATAAAATTGTTTTTTTTTTTTAAATAAACTAGTTATTTGCACTTTACCTGCTGGCTTTTCCATTTGGTAGATAACATTCTGAACTCCAGCAGAGTTTTATAATCCCCACGTGCTTAAATATACTAAATGTTCTTTTTCCATTAAGGTTAATGTTCGTGAAGAAATTGAAGAGTTTTTTCCAAGAATGTGGAAGATAAATCAAGATAAAAGAAGGCTAATGAAAAGTATTAAAGATCAGAAAATTAAAATTGAATGGGGGAAAAAATTGAACAGAAGATTGGTCAGATAGAAGCACTTGAATATTTTTTTAAGGCTATTTTGAATTGTTTGAATTGGGGAAGAATACACGAAGTATGAAAAATGAAAAACTCAATGAAGAATGAAGAGAAGTAGAAAGCAAGAGTGAAGTAGAATTAAAAGAATCTGGAAGAATGAATGGGTCCTAGGTTAAGTAAATGTATGGTTTATGTTCCAGTGTCTGTATGATCAAGTTGTAGATGAATTTGCATGATTACTTAGTTAATAGAGAATTGGTGATCTGGTTCAAGTAGGGACTTTTTGAGGACAGTTAGCAGTATTAACAATGGGTTATTAATGAGCTGAAATTTTTTCTGGAGGGTGTTGCCTAACCATTTGTTTTCCAGGAGCAATCAATATAAATAATTACGGTACTTTAAATGTTAGGTGTTAGGCATCTACATGACCAGTGCCATTTGTAATACTGTCTTCTTTGTTAGGAGTCTCGCTCTCAGTCAAAATCTCCAACGGGAACTCCTGCTCGAGTAAAATCGGAGAGCAGGTCAGGATCTCGTAGTCCATCAAGGGTTTCCAAACATTCTGAATCCCATTCTCGATCAAGATCAAAATCCAGGTACGTGTGTTTAATACTTAAAATGCTTGCTTTCCTTGGATTTTTCAGGACAGAGTGGTTTTTTGCCAAATCTCTCATTTTTGCAGCATTTTGTATAGAAATTTCACCAAAGACTCAAATCATGTAGTTTTCTCAAACTGTTCACATACAGAGTTTAGAAATGAACAGTACATTTGAGGTAGACATACATAAGGTAGAATGATCTCTAAGCTCAATCTATCAGGTACTAGCGGCTATTAAAACAAATTAAATGTCCAATGATTTAAATGTACTCGTTATTTGAGGATTAGTATTTGATTTTACTTCAATAATATTTGAACGACAAAAAGTAATTTTCTTCATTGAACAGTTGGCATGTAATGTAGTGCAGAGAATTTAATGTAGGTATGTTCTGTTGGTTATCAAAATGATTTGAGAAGCTTTTTCTCAGTTCACATTCCAGCTACATTCTTTACCTGAATATTTTGACTTAGGTTTTGGGTGGAACTCTGCTCAGATGTAATTGGACTGGGGAGAGGATCCCTGGGTGATTGAGGGCCCCTGCCACTACCAGCTCAACATGTTAATACTCTAGTTGCCACTGCAGGGTTCACTATATTGGATGTCCCAGGTGTGCTGGGTGGGGGAAACAGCCTACACAGTTTGTTTGATAAACCATTGTAATTTCTTGGTTAGAGACAATTTATGTTTTTGAAAAGGGTCTGTTTGCAAGGAGGCATGAGACAGAATTAGTTAAAAGACTACTTTCATTGAGGTCTACAGCTATGTCTCTTTCACTATTATATCCAGCCCAGTCCTTGATTTACTAACCACACTGACTAAACCTACATGTGCAGAATAGCACTGAATGGAATTTGGCTGTAGAAACAAATGAGCATATTTTCATTTAAGGACCTTACATTTGCTGACTTCAGCCTAGAATTCTTTTCCCTGAGATATTCTCTTATCTCTTGATACTTCTCTGCTCATGTGTTACCTGAAAAATTAAATAACAGAAACTTTTTATTTCCTTAAATTGAGGCTGTAAATTAGTGCTAAGGAAAATGGGAAGTATCCTGTTTGGTATTCTTGTACAAACACACGTTTTCTTCATACATAGCACATCCCACCTCTCAAAACGATTGCTTTCTTTTAGATAATAGGCTTCTCATTTTATTTTCTTCCTACTAAGAAGCTTTTGTTGCCCTGGCTGGTATGGCTCAGTGGATTGAGCACAGGGCTATGAACCAAAAGGTCACCAGTTCAATTCCTGGTCAGGACACAATGCTAGGTTGCAGGCCAGGTCCCCAGTTGGTGGGGGTGAGGGTGAAGGGGCATGTGAGAGGCAACCAGTCGATATTTCTCTCATACATAGATGTTTCATTCCCTCACTTTCTTCTTCCCTTCCCCCTTTCTCTAAAAAATAAATAAAATCTTTATTTAAAAAAGAAGCCTTTGTTTGCTTATATCAGTAAATCTATGCTCTCAACTTGATATTCAAGCTTTTATACAATGTTGTCTCAATCCTTTCCTAATCTTCACTCTCCTTAATACCTTGCAGCTTGTACTGTTCTGCAGTTCTCTGATCATGTGTCCATGGCTTCTTGTCAAGGAACCTTTGCTCTTGCCGTTCCTAGGACACCTTCCCCCATCTACCTAGTAAAGTCTGTTAAGTGCCCGGCTTTATTGTTAGCCTTCCTGGTTTTGAACAGTCTTCCCTCTTTAGTTTTATTCCTACACCCACATGCCCTCTTTTTAAACTTTCTAGCCCGTGGTATTTATAACATTTATTGAATGCCTTTTAGAAGTTATTTTGTATGACTCATCACTGCTGGTCTGGGTGTTTAGTAAAGGATGGGTCATATGAATAGTAGAAATTGTGCATTAATAGGCAAAGAAAGAGGACTGTGAGAGTGACTGGAAGTAATCAGACAGGAGATGAACTAGGAATCAGCAGTGGAGAGATGGGTGAGATGCTGTAGAAAGCTTGATGAAAACTATTAGACTAGAAGGGCATTTAGGCTGATGAACTAATGCAGTAGGTGCTAGATTGCAGCAGGCTAAAGAAAAATTGGAAAGGAAACGATACTTAATAGTGAAGGGGATGTGGTGTTATGTTGAGAAGGTAATGAGTGATTTGATGAAGTGATTTTAACATTTTGTCTTTTTTATGGTAAAATACACATAAAAATCTTAACCATTTAAAAATGTACAGCTCAGTGGTATTACACACATTTCACATTGTTGTGCAGCCATCACCATTATCCATGTTGATAACTCTTCATCTCCTGTAAAACTGAAACTGTACCCATTAAACAATCATTTGCTATTCTCCCCTTCTCCCATCCCATGGCAATGACCGTTTTACTTTGTCTTCATGATTTTGACTACTAAATACCCCATGTAAGTGGAATCATACAGTGTTGGTTTCTTTGTGACTGACTTATTTCACTTAGCGTAGCGCCCTCAAGTTTCATCTGTTGAATATTGCAGAATTTCCTTCCTGGTGATAGGTGGGCGTTTGTTTGTTTGTTTGTTTGTTTGTTTGTTTGAAAGAAAGAAAGTAGGGCCTTAACATGCTTGTAAGGTAAGGCAAAAAGAGTGGGTGTAGAAGGGACAGGCTGAGAACAGGAGATTGTAGAGATGAATGGAACAAGAGGAAGACTGCCCTTTCCTCAGAAAGGGGCTGAGAGTAGGCAGGGATTGTCTGTGTAGGTCCTTGGCATTAGCCATTTGTTTCAGTATCGCCTAAACTTTTTCTCTCGAAGGTCGAGGTCAAGGAGGCATTCTCATAGACGTTACACTCGATCCAGATCCCATTCTCACTCTCACAGGAGGCGATCTCGGAGTAGGTCATACACACCAGAATACCGACGTCGACGGAGCCGAAGCCATTCTCCAATGTCTAACCGGAGAAGACATACAGGCAGCAGGGTACGTGGTTTTTAAAAGTTAATGAAAACTTTGTCTTTCATTTGTATTTTGCCCTATAGCATAATATCTTGCTTTATGAGAATGAGACCATTGTTTAACAAGTGATACTCAAGAATCATCCTTGAGGGTATGGATATTATTTAGTATACATTTAAGTATATTTCCTCGACTTTTGAGTAGTTAAAAGACGTGAACTTTGGGAAGAAATGGTATGTTCCAAGAATTAAAATAAAAAGTATAAACTGAGTTGAGAATATTGAGATAAAAGGTTTTATGATGAGGAGTAGACAGCAAGTAAATGCTGTAGGAATAGCTCGCACTCATAGTATGAGCACTGTGCAAATTTCTTCAGCACAGGTTAGCATGTTACGGGTAACGAAATGGAGCCTCTTTTGTGTGTGTGAAGGTTTTATTTATTTTTAGAGAGGAAGGAAAGGAGGCAGAAAGGGAAATATCAAACTGTCCTCTTGCACTCCCCCAACTGGCAACCTTGTCCAAAACCCAGGCATGTGACCTGACCAGGAAGTGAACTGTGACCTTTCAGGTTAGAGGATGATATTCAACCCACTGAGCCACACCAGTTAGGTAAGGAAATTGAGTTTTGACATTGAGGTTGGTTTTTTGGCTAGCTGGTGAGCCCAGGTTTCGGTTACACCCTTGACTCTAATGTTCCTGTGCTTAACTACTGTGCTGCGCTTCTCCCATGTGATGCTGCACGGCCTAACTCTGGTGGGGACTGCTAAGGAATGAAAATGGGGGTGGGGCTTCTCATCAGCAATTGCGGGTGAAGTCAGATTAAGGACACATCTATAAAGGATATAAAACATTTCAATAAACTAGAAATATGACATTAAACTGAGAATGTATTCTTAGTATACATTCTGAAAATTGTTGGAATAGAAAGCAGGGTTGTTCCCTCTCCCTGCCCCCCCTTCTTCCTTTCTCTTTTTCTTTTTCTTTAAGATTTTATTTATTTACTTTTTAGAGGGGGAAGGGAGGGAGAAAAAGAGGAAGAGAAACATCAGTGTAGGAGAGCTATATCAGTGGGTCACCACTCGCACGCCCCTAATTAGGGACCCAACCCGCAGCCCAGGCACGTGCCCTGACTGGGAATTGAACTGGCAACCCTCTGGTTCACAAGCCAGTGTTCACTCCACTGAGCCACACCAGCCAAGGCTCTTTTTCTTCTTTCATTCTATTTGTTTATTTTTAGAGAAAGGGGAAGGGAGGGAGAAAGAGAGGGAGATGGAGAGAGAGAGAAAGCCTGACTTGAGTTTAGCTCAGTTGGTTGGGCATCATCCTGCATAGCAAAAGGTTACCAGTTCTTTTCCAGTCAGGGCACAAGCCTGGGTTGGGGGCCAGGTCTTCTGTTGGACGTTTGTGAGAGGCAACCAATGGATATTTCTCTCCCACATTAATGTTTCTCTCCCTCCCTTCCCATCTCTATAAAAATAAATAAATAAAAACTTTAAAAGAAAATTATTGCTTTTTAAAAAAGAGAGCCCTAACTGGTATGGCTTGGTGGGTTGGGCATTGACCCACAAACCAAAGGTCTCCAGTACAGTTCCAGTTTGGGGTACATGCCTGGGTTGTGGGCCAGGTCCCCAGTTGGGAGTGTGCCAGAGGCATCCAATCCATGTTTCTCTCCCTCTATTTCTCCCTCCCTTCCCCTCTCTTTAAAAATAAATAAAGTCTTTAAAACAAGACTTAATTTCCTTACCCATAAACAAATAAGATTTTGTTTGTCATTAATAAATGAGAAAGAGAGATAGGGAGAGAAACATCAATGTGAGAAAAAACCATCAATTGGACCTGGAATTGAACTGGCGACCTCTTGCTTTGAGGGATGACACCCAACCAACAGAGCCACACCAGCCAGGACAGTGAGAGTTAGGGTTGTTTTTATTCAGGCTACAACCTGAAGTATATTCCAAAGAAGTATATTTTGACTTATAAGACAAAACTCATCTGTTTTTTACCCTCTCTTAAATTGTTTCCAAGCTACTTGAAACAGTATGGTCTTTGGGTATTGGGTGAGGTGTTTTAAGCAATGTATATCTATGTTTTAATATTTATTTTAATTTGGAGCTTAAAATTAAATGACGTCTTCCTTTATTCAACAGGCAAATCCAGATCCCAACACTTGTCTTGGAGTGTTTGGCCTCAGTTTGTACACAACAGAGAGGGATCTTCGTGAAGTATTTTCTCGATATGGACCATTGAGTGGTGTCAATGTGGTTTATGATCAGCGAACTGGACGATCACGAGGATTTGCTTTTGTGTATTTTGAGAGGATAGATGACTCCAAGGAGGTAGTTTTTTTCAGTTGTCACTTTGAGTATTTTCTGATGTGCATGATCATAGTATTGAGTTGCTATTAAAAGTTGATTATTAGACGCCCAGTTCTGTATGCATTATGTCCTCTTTCATTCTTGACCTGATTCAAACTCTGTGTCTTAGTGTTAAAATTAGAGTGGCCAGTTTCACGTTCCAGCTAATACTTCCTGGCATGGGCATATCCTTATTGAAATCTGGCCTTGTAAAGTGAGATGCATATGTTTGAGTTAATGGGAAAAGTGAAGTGTGTGTTACTTTTGATTGAGCCTTATTTATACTCCAAGCAGGTGATTCATTGACTTTTTAGAATTATAGTGTTTTAAGTTGAATTTGTTTAATTTTATGTCTAATTTCCTCCCCGTGTGTACATACAGAGCTTTGTTTTTCTACTCTCTTCTCTCATTCTGTTCTATAACTGCAAAATAATAGATGAGTTGGTACTCTTAAATTTTTGTTTGGTGCTATTCTTTTCTTGATTGATTGATTAAATTTACAGAGGGACACAGAAAAACATAAATTTGTTGTTTCACTTAACTTAATACATTCATTAGTTGATTCTTTTATGTGCCCTGCCTGGGGATCAAACCCACAACATTGGTGTATCCAGATGATGCTCTAACCAGCTGAGCTACCCAGCCAGGGCCTGTTTGGTGCCATTCTTAATTTGTCAACAGAATGATTTGAAATAGTGCCAGTCTAACGTAATAGGTACTGGATTGTAAAGGAACCAGTAGGCTTGCTTTCTCTATACTAAAAGTTTAAGGATTGAATTAGAAAACTCCACTCTAAGGAATTTGAAGCTCATTGTTAAGGTTTTATCAGACCTTAATAAATGACAAATATTAGCATTTTTTATACCATTTTACTTGTGACAGTAGTTGGATGTATGTTATTGTTGCCCTATGTATCAGCAGTGCTTGATTGCAACATAAGTAGTCATAATAAGTGTTAGCATGTCTTTTAAAAATAATAGAGGCTATTTGCGTGTATGGGTAGACACCAGGGATGATACTAAACATTCTACAGTACACAGGAGAGCCACCCCCATCATAGAACTAGTAGTCCCAAAATGTCCGTAGTGCTGAGGTTGAAACCTGGATATGTTTTAACAAAACAGTGCTGCAGGTTGTAAGTCCTTTATGCAACAGGCATTATGATGTTTTGCCAGTATTGATTATTTTATTCATTCATTCATTCATTCATTCATTTTTGCTGTTACATAGTGCCCACCCCCCTTATCTGCAGGGGATACGTTCCAAGACCCCCAGTAGATGCCTGAAACTGGATAGAACCAAACTTTTCATTTAAGCACTTTGTACAGCTTTTCTTTGGCATATCTGAATTGCCAGCATTGCAGTTCTTGTGCTTTGGGGGCCATATAGGAGTGACTTTAACACAAGCACTGAGATGCTGGGACAGTTGAGACAACCAGGACGCCTACCAAGTGGCCAGTGAGGGTGGGGAGGAGTAGCTTATATACAGCGTGGATACTCTGGACAGGGATGATTTACATCCTGGGAGCGACAGCACACAATTTAAAACTTGTGAATTATTTATTTCTGGAATTTTCCATTTTGTCTCCCGGTTGACTGGACAACAGAAACTGCAGGAGACGGGTGCAGGGCTACTATATTTGTCTCTTGTTTATTCCTGATCTCAATGAAGGGATAAAAGTGTAAATTTAAAAATACCAAGATATCTGACCTGAAGTGAATGTTGAAAAGTGTGAACAATATCACGATTTTTTATAATAGGAAACTTGTTCATCCTATCTCTTGATTCTTCTTCTCCCAGGTTTATTTCTGGGTAAAACAAAATGAAAATAGCCACAAGTTCTAAAGAACTTCATGCAAATTTGTTATAGTGGTTGAATTATTATTCATTCATTGATATTAGTGTCAAAAGTCAAAGTGATAGACAATGTAAATGCGGGTGTAAAGATAAGCAGCACTTACTGACAGGTTTAGAGGTTCCTTTATATTTGCAGTCCACTGGGGGGCGGTGTGTTCCCGAGGCCTGGCGTGACTAGTTTAGACTTGTCAGTTGAGTCGCAGTTTCTGCTTTGAGTTGCCCAGACTGAAGTTAGCCACTGCAGCCTCGGAGCTACCCAGGCTTGCCTGGGTCCTGTAGTCCCTTCTCTGAACTGGCTGTAGCTGCCCCCGGTCTTTCAGCACAGGCCTGCGTGTGTCCTCTGCATCGGAAAGCTCAGAGCAGTTGGCATGCGTCTAACAAGGATTAATATGTAAAACCCTACCTCCTGTTTTTGAAAGAGAAATGTTTCGAGAATTTTAATTTATTACAGTTTTGATAGTGTCTCCTGGGTGAATTATGCATGACTTTCTGTGCCTCTCCCCTTTAAAGGCTATGGAAAGGGCAAATGGGATGGAGCTGGACGGCAGAAGAATTCGTGTGGATTACTCCATCACCAAAAGAGCACACACACCCACGCCAGGCATCTACATGGGCAGACCGACCCAGTAAGATTTCCGGTTTCCTAAGCGAAACTGCTATCACTGCAAGTCTACCAGAAATGTCTACCAAATTTTGATTAAAGAATAAAATTTTTTGAATAGTTAAAATGAAAATGTACTTAATTTATATATAGTCTTTGAATCATTTATTTCTTTGTTTTTTTTTTGTATATACAGTTGACCCTTGAACCACATGGAGTTTAGGGGCACCAACTCCTTGTAGTCAAAAATACATTTAAGCTTTTGACCCCCAAAACTTAGTTTTCCCCTAGTAAACCACCAGGAAGGAATCATTTCTAAGACCTCCACAAACACCAGAATTTGTGGGTCTCAAGTTCCCTATGTAAAATGGCATAGAGCAGTACGCACAGTTGGCCCTCGGCATCCACAGACCGCAAACACTGATTGAAAACAGTAGTGTTTATTGTGGGGGTGGGAATCTGCAGAAAGTAGACCCCATACAGACCCTTGGCCATTGTGGCTCAGTTGGTTGGAGGGTCTTCTCGTAAACCACAAGGTAATAAGCAGGTTCAGTTCCCAGTCAGGACGCATACCTAGGTGCAGGTTCTTTACTGGTCAGTGCACATTCGAGAGGTAACCAATCGATGTTTCCCCCTTCCTCCCCGTCTCTCTGAAATTGGTGAGCATGTCCTCAGGTGAGGATTGAAAAATAATAAACCTGTACGGTTCAAGGGTCAACTGCATATGCGTGTGTGTGTAAGAAGGGGGATAAATTAAAACTATTGAAGTGCATTTCTGGCCCTTAATACTACAGAAATAGAAAAATTACTAGATACTAGAAAAATACATGCTTTTAAGTAAGTATTTCTATTTTTATGTGACTTGGGAAGCCTCTGTGTATAGGGAAGGGTTTTACTAATATTAGTGTTTAAAAAAGGGGGGCAGCTTTTACATTATGTATAACACAAATGGGGACTTTTAAAATTCTTGATTTTTTTAATTCCTTTGAATTAGTCTTTTTAAGATTTCATTTATTTATTTTTATTGCGGAAGGGAGGGAGAGAAACGATGTGTGGTTGCCTCTCACCCACCCCCTACTGGGGACCCGCCTGCAGCCCAGGCACGTGCCTCACTGGGAATCGAACCGCGGTGCTCAGTTCACGGAGCCACACCAGCCAGGGCTGAATCAGTCTTGATGACACATGTTTTAGTGGTTTGGTGTTTTTTCCCAGCACAGTTCGTTTCACCTTGTTGAGCAGGTCCTGCTGACTTAGGTAGTGCATTCACAGAAGAGCAGTTTATAGTTCGGAGAGTTGTGCGAAATCTCTTTGGTTATTTATGTAATGACTAGGAAGCCAAAGCAGAATACCATTGGTGGCAGCAAACTTAAGCCATGGAGGTAATTGGCATGTGAGGGTTTATTTTTTTCTCCCTTATCTCACCTCCTTCCTCCATCTTATTTTATTTAAGTACCAGTTAGTGTTAAATGATACTAGAAAACAATCATTCACATTGATATAAAGTTTTTGTCTTTTTCTATAGTAGTGGCGGTGGTGGAGGCGGAGGCGGTGGCGGAGGCGGCGGCGGTGGCAGACGCCGCGATTCCTACTATGATAGAGGGTATGAGCGTGGTTATGACAGATATGAAGACTATGATTACCGGTACAGGTAACGTCTCAACTTGGGGTTTCTCTTCCAAACTAGATGGTGGTAGTGATATTTGGCACTTTTGATTTATGTTTGATATGTATTAATAAAAATGTTTAAAAGAGTATTCTATGATGCTTTCTTTAAAAAGTAGGGGGAAATGATTTTCTCAAGACTGAAGACAGGTTAATTATCTGTAGTTGCCAGTATTTTGCTGTGCTGCATACCTGCTGTTTCAGTATCATTGGCACACAGAGAACTTAACAGTTATCATCTTGGGTTTGTTTTTGTTTTGTTTTTTTTTTCTTAACATTATTTATTAGGGAAAGGACTGTGTTTTATTTATTTTTTAAGATTTCATTTATTTATCTTTAAAGACAAGGGAAAGGAGGGAGGCCGGGGGGGGGAGAGAGACATCACCGTGTGAAAGATACATCAATTGATTGCCTCTCACACGCCCTCAATCTGGGGACCTGGCCTGCAACCCAGGCATGTGCCCTGACTGGGAATTGAACCAGCAACCTTTGGGTTCACAGGCCAGCACTCAATCCACTGAGCCACACCAGCCAGGGCGGGTTCATTATTATTTTGAACGATGGGGAATTTTTATTTTCATCTGCCTCAATGGATTTAAGCGTGCTAAGTAATTGTTTGTTTCCTACAGAAGAAGATCACCTTCTCCTTACTATAGTCGCTACAGATCACGATCGAGATCTCGTTCCTACAGCCCAAGTACGTACTCTTGTGCTTTTGTAGCGTTAAGAACCTCATTTCTAGTTAGTAGTTGACTTCAGAATATCAGGATCTGTGGTGACTGGTAATAGTTGGAAAAATAATAGGCAAGTAAAACTGTAATTGTCGTTTTGATTTCTTTTTCTCTCTCTCTTCAGGACGCTACTGATGAAGAGAGTGGTTGCAGTTAAGGATGTCTTTTCTCTTTCTCTTGTTTTTGTTTAATTCTGGATTTCCCTGAGCTTCTAACCCTTCCTACTTCTTAAAAAGAACCCTTAAAAACTCTTTGGTTTATTTAGCATCTACACTTTGTCAATTGTATTGCTGTTTTCCACCCCTTTTATTACACTCTTAAAGATGTGATTGTTGTCATTTTGAGGAGTTAAACATCTTAAGTAAAAAAGGAACCCCTAGTGTTATGCTTTGTAAATGATTTTTTTTTAAGGTTGCTTTTTTAGAAAATTAACTCCAGGCTAATCAAAAGGGGAAAGAAATGATCTTTTTAAAGCTTCTTTTGTGTCAGATACTGTATTAAACCTTGTATTAGAAATCTGCATTTAGGACGAACTCCTTTTTGAACTTTCTTTTGGGGAAGATAGTAAGTAACACACAAAGTAGTCCAGTCCCGTCAAGTTTGTCTGGGGTGGCATGGAGCAGTCAGGTAGGTCAGTGTAGAAAGTTTGAAGCTGTAAAAGGAAACACTTGATCATTTCTTTTCAGAAATGGAACATTTGAACCTTAAAAATTACATTGTTTCTTTAGAGATGGAAAACTTGTGTACTTCTATAAAACATATTTAAAATACATCTGTTAAAACTTAACAAAGTGTGATTTTTGTGTTGAATTTATAGAAGTTTTAAGTATTCCTTTAATCAGTGAAGGATAGCCCTTATTATTTATTACTTAGAGCAGTTGTATACTTTGCTGTTAGAAATTTTGGTTATTGGGACATTGGTCAAGCAGGCTATTGTATAGCATAGAGTCCTTAGAGGATATGTGTGAGGAAAAGTAGTCTCTTTTCAAATAAAAGTTAATTTCTTTGAAAATGGGATTGTCTCATTATTGTGTTACAGTGGGAAAAATATAACTGCATTGATTTGGGAACCATTCTTCCTTTTTCCTAACATTTTTTGTTTACA
>VMDR010031029.1:0-12171 GCA_007922815.1 Macrotus californicus
CTCCCTCTGCCTCTTTGTTATATGGGGTGATGAGAATGGAAAGCTATTAAAAGAAAACTTGATAAAATATTGTAATATTTAATCTTCAAAAAATTTTGGTAAAGTTTCTTTCTAAGCAGGGACTGGATGAGAAGTGTGTCTGGATCCTATCATTACTGGATATCATGCATTCAACAAAATCTTTTAAGAGTCTTATAGCAAAACCATCTCTGTATTCCTTGCAACGACCTCAGGTTTTACATCACTGTGAAATATGGGCGCAATCCATAGTGGTAATAGATAAATTGCAGCCAGCCGCATGCCCATTCCTCTAATTACACAGACAGGAAAAATGTGAGCAAGGATTCATCAACCAGATTTCAGCTCTCATTTAGACAATGGCATTCTATTTTCCAAAATACATTTATTGGTGCTACTGATAATGTCATATTTGAAGAGAGTTTAATGCTCCCGTATGATCAGGACGTAGTGAGAAAGTCCAGGTAGCACGTGCTGAGAGTATAATGTGAGGAAACTGAGGGGAAACACTCTGAAGACCTTGGTCAACATCGCAGAGAAAGACCTTGAAGAGATCATGGAGCCCAAGTGAGATTCTCGGCATTACGTATTTTTGACATTAGAATGAACTCTTGACTGAAATTGATAGATGTACAACTAAAATCATCTTAAATAACAGACAAAATATACTGGCTTAGAAACCAAAAATGCTAGGAAAAATTTCAGCAGCAGTCATAGTTGGATTTAAGGTTCATATATTCTCATCAGGATTAAGACATTCTTATATTTAATGGCTTAGTTTTCTTCTGCATTGGCTTCATTACGGGGGAAGTTCTCTCTAATGCCAACTTTCAACAGCCCCAGACTTAGATCCTACCAGCTTAACCACCTCAGGAGAGAGTGGGCGTCTCATCACCAGGAGTGCTAGCAAAAGCCCCGGGCCCAACGCTCATTGACTCAAAGAAGGTTAAAAGCCAACTATACAACTCACTACTCTGACACTAACTGGCTGTCAGGAGTGGGGTTAGAGAAAGGACAAAACTCATGGATTGTAACAGGGAAAAGATAGAAGGGCCTATTACCAGCAGAAAAAAAAAGGATAGATGCTAGATAAGCAAAAACAATAAATATCTATTATGTATGCAAGTCCTTTCCCTCTGATGTCAGAACACACGTTGCTCTTCACACTGACATTAAATACAATTAAGACTCCATGGCCCTGTGACAATTCGAAACAGCCACAGAAGATACTCTATTATAATTAGAAAAGGTAAATCCTTCTAATCCAATTAACTGTTGACCCTTTCCAGGTAAAAGCAAGAAAAGCGTCAGTGAAGATGCATTTAGAGTAAGTATTCAGTCTGATAAGAGTGCCTTCCACCTAGGAAGAATGCATTAATATCACAAAGATAACAGTTAATACAGAAAATTTAAAATAATGTCAAAAGAAGTAATTTACCATTGAAAGGAGATTTCTCCAAAGAAAAAGAACAGCCCCCTTCAGAACAGCCACTGGAACACATTCTGAAGGCAGACTGAAAGATGATGAGAAAGCAAGGGAGAGACCCGGGCTCACAACTAGGTTACAGTCGTTTTCAGAAACTGCCATGGTCATGGATGACAACTATGACTAGGATCCAAATATACGTAAGATACCAAATTGCTGACTTGTGAGCAGTTAATAATTGCCACTCTAACTCAAGCCTCTATTCAAACAAATCATCTACAGAAGTGTATTAAGTGTCCGTACATCTAAAAAAAACTATGCAAGGTAACATACCCAATTATACATTTATCACTCTAAATTTTCTTCAAACTTTGCCTTCAAACTTTCCGCCAGGCCCTCCTACAAATCCCACATGACTAATCTCTTATAAATACCGTTTCACAACACTAGCCACTTCTCAAAAATTTGAAATGGTTCCCTGGTATTAACTGCATTAAATCTAAATCCCCTGTCCTAAATTTTAAAGCCCTTTGAAACTCATACCTGCCTACTAGCAACTCCATTTGCCACACGCCTTAACATGGGCTCTACATTTCGTCTTGATCTTTTTATTGTTCAGGTTATACACTCCATGCTTTTTTCTACCTCCAGAACTTTGCTCATGCTGATTCCCCACTGTGGTAGAAAGAATAATGACCCCAACAAAAATTTTCACGTCCGAATCTCCAGAAGCTGTGAACATACCACCTTACAAGGCAAAAGGGACTTTGCAGATATAATTAGGAATTTTAAGGTGGGCATATTTTTCTGCATTATTGAGTTGGGCCCAATATAATCACAGTGTGCTTATAAAAGAGAATCAGTAGGGTCCCAGCATGGAAGCAGAAGTTGTAGTGACGCACACAGATTTACTGAAAGGCCCCACACCGAGGATGCAAGCAGTCTCTAGAAGTTAGAAAAGGCGAGGAAACGGAGTTACTCCTGGAAATTCCAGGAGGAATGTGACCTCACCAATACTTTCATCTTAGCTCCATATGACTCATTTCGGACTCCTGACCTCCAGAAATGTAATGATAACTTGGTATTATTTTAAAACACTACATATATGATAATTTGTTAAAATGACAGTCAGAAAGTAATACACCCACCAATA
The DNA here is from genome assembly GCA_007922815.1 of Macrotus californicus. Classification (NCBI taxonomy): domain Eukaryota; kingdom Metazoa; phylum Chordata; class Mammalia; order Chiroptera; family Phyllostomidae; genus Macrotus; species Macrotus californicus. The sequence goes on from VMDR010031029.1 coordinate 2,598, forward strand.
CCACCTTCAATTAATAATAATTTTCAACACTATATTCTCTATGAAGCCTTCTCTGACCTTTCCCTTTTATGGAAATGTCCTGTATATAAAGGGTTTAATATAAAATGGTCTTTATTTTTTAGTGTGTTGTCTTGAGTAAACTCTAAACATCTTGAGAGAAGGGATCATCAGAGCCAATGCTTCACGTTCTGAACTGTAGTTATATACTAGCTAGACAATGCATGCTTGCTGATTTTGCCATATTTGTATTCATTAAGTAAGCATTCATTGACAACATGATTCATACAAAGTAATCTGCCAATACCCAGGGAACTTAGCAAAAACTATAACTATAGTCCTTGACCTCTGGAATACTATCTTGCGAATGATAAAACATACATTCAACTAAAGGAAAATCGAGAACAGGCTAAGCAAAATTACAGAGTTAAGAAGAAAAAGTTCTAGGAGTTTAGATACAGAAGAGTTCATTTTGTTGAAGGATTCAAAAATGCTTTCATGGAGGAGGTGGCACGTTGCCCTACTTTAGCATGTCTATGTTTGATGTCATTCCTTCTCTCCACTTCCCTCACACTGACTGCCTTCCTCAGGACACTATCTGATATTTTCATGTGGTTTAAGGATTGCCTCAGTGGGATGAGCCAATGACAGGGCTAAGACAACCTGTCATTCTGAAATGGCTCTGATTCCTCTTCTCTCTCTTTCTCTTTATTCAGTTTCCTTTGCCATAGCCTAACACCTACATTTACTTTATAATTACTAACTACCATTTTCACTCGCATGTTCCAGTTCCTATTACAGAGAACCTTATTCTCTCTCCTTAGTCCCCTTCATTGAATGACAAATGAAAGTTTTAAAAGCACTTATTGAACACCGATTTCTTTATTGAGAAACTGTATGTTAAGGTGTGTCTACTGTGATAAGCTGCCATATCAGGTAACCTAATTTTAAAAATCCATCTATTATTCATCTAGACTGCATGATAATAAAAATTGATATGACTAATTTCAAAGCATTATTCAAACTTTCTTCTTCAACATGCACTGGTTCATAAAATAGGGGTTAAGTTGTCAAAAATTTTTGGAAAGATTGCATTCAGCAGTTGTAGATACCTTTACTTAGGGCTTCTCAGAGACTTTACTACACTAACATGTATGGTGAATCCAAAAAGGGGACGCAGGATGCAAAATTTCAAAAAGTTACCTTGCCACAAAATCCTGCTTTTCTGTTTATAGTGTGTTAGTTTTGTTTGTTTCGATGCCCTCACATGAACAATTTTGGAAATGATACTTTGAGAAATACCAATACAGTGGAGAGGAAACAGTGAGAAAAGCTCTGAATCTGTGTTTTAGTACTAGCTCTTCCATTAACGAGCTGCGTGAGTAAGGCTTCTGTGCACTGTTACCATTTCCCCATTTATAATTGAAGATGCAAATTAGATCATCTCTGAGGCTCCTTCCAGCTCCTACATTCTATGATTCTATTTCCCCTGAATTAATCTAATTATCCAGTGTTACAGATTGTGTGCGGACAATAAACAACTAATACTTTCACTTGCTATTACTCTTGACTCTAGAAAAGGCACCTTCCTTTGAAATGTTGGCAATCTTGTAATAAATTTTACTTTATATACACATAAACAGAGTGACATATTCATGGAAACATTAGCTACTTGATAAAGGTTCAAAAGATGAATTAATTACAAATGATCTAATTATTGGTCATAAAACTGAAGTAGTCCTCAAAAGATGGCAATATATCAGTCAATCTCTGACTACAGAAATTACTGTGTTGACTGTTTTATTTTTTACATAAAGTCCACTGACATCCAGAATGATTATACAACCCACTTGTTCATGGTCACAAAGCGAGGGACCTTAAGTCTGTTTTTAATTCTCAGTAACAATTTATTACACAAAAAGGAATAAGACTACAAACACCCATTTACCCATCATTCAGCTAAAGAAATAAAATATTGCCAATACAGTTGTAGCCACTTAGGTCTACCCTTCAAACCACGTTCCTCTTTTCCCACTCAGAGGTAACGTATAGTACTTTCAAATGAAAAAAAAAACACAAAGAAATAAACAAGAAAAACTATAAATTTAATAAAATTGCAACCAATTCTACAGAATTGTCCAGAAGAATTTCTAACATACCAATTTTATTGATTTAAATATTCTTTGCATGAAGCCATTTTGTTTTATAGGTTTTGGAATGTTACACACCAATAAGAGGTTACATTATTTATTGTCAGATAACATGTGGAAGTAAGGAAAGATATAAACATTATCACAGCATATGAGAAGAGCAGCCATAAGGAGCTCCTGATAACATCCCAGGCAAGGTCTCTAGCGGATGAGTCACTGCCCCCCTCCACCAAACCTTTTGCCAAACACCCTTATCTCCCTCCCTCCAGCCCTCCCTCCCTCCTTTCTTCTTTCCTTCCTTATCAAGAGAAAATAAAAATGGACTCAGCTTTTCACACTCCATTTCGGTATACAATGTCTGGAAGTGGGAGGTTATAGCAGCATCAATGTCATCCAAGGGGCCAAAGCATTCACTTGAGGTTATTACATAATTTGTGGACATGATAAAGGGAAAACTCAGTGAGTGGGATGGGATTTTTATTGTTCAGAGTGGAATTTTTCACGAATCAGATTATTCAGATGATTGCCAGCTATGCACTTTCCCTAATAACTCTAGTTTGCAAGATGCTCTTGTAAGAATTAACAAAGTCATTTTACAACAAATAGCTTCAAATGGGGTGGGGTAGGGGAGGAAGAGAAACAATTGTTTGAATAATCACTAAATTACTGTTTCCCAGTGGCTAGGTTAAGATAAAATGTGTTATAAGATTTAAAATATCTGGTGAAGACAGACACAAAGTATTTCCCTGGAATTTCATAAATCTTATCCACAAAAGAAGCTATCTGGACCTAGAGCAGGGAATGAATGTTCATTCTCATTTCACGGTATCTGCAATTTCCCACTGTCATTTCACAGAAAATTATGCAGGTCAAAAGTAGCCATTTTTTGCCATTGAAATTTACCTCCAAAAGAATAAAACTCATCTCTAGAGGAAAAAAAATATGCTTGCTAAAACATAATATAAGAATGTAATTAACTTAAATGTTGATTAAAGATGAGATGTTAACATTTTATTCGTTCTGACCCACAAACTATAAAACTGACACATTCTAGAAGTCCCACAATTCTATATTCAATCATTCCAATTCTCATCAGAGAAACACATGAAAACTCAATATTTGAGTGTCATCATTTAGTTAACTGGTGGACTTTTCAATCTCTCTGCCATCTTCTCTGTGTATACAAGCTTGTGTTTGGATAAAGAAAAATGATATTTGCCTTTCATATTACATATTAAAAGTATCCAGAGAAACTGGGTTATGATTGAAGGGAATTAGTGACACTATCTTACTATATAAATTCGTTCTATTCTGAGCCTGCAATGGCATCTTTTAGAACCCACAACACTTAGAACAAAGCTTGTACCTCAAGTTGGGAACCTGATGATTCAACATTCACCTTTCACTTATTAACTATTGTAGTTTCAACTCACCCAACAAGTAAGGAGACTTCTGGATATATTTGTCTCCGTGTGCATAACTTACACAAAGGGTATTATCATAATGTATTATAGGAAAATGCACTCTTTCATTCATTTACACATATTTATTGTGCACCTCCTAGGTAAGAAAGATTGTACTAGACAATGAGGATTACATTATGAGTGAAACAACACAACGTGGGCTCTGCCTCCATGAACACGTTACTATGTAGTGTGTTTAGAAGAGCTGAATGATGCTCTGACAGCCATACAGGCAGTTTTACCAGTCAGAGCTCAAGGAAGTCTCCAGTGAACAAGTGATGACTAAATTTAGGTCTAAACAATTATTAGGAGCTAACCAGAGAAGGTTTGAGAGAAGAATGTTTCAGACAGAGAGAACAGCATGTACAGTTGCTCCGAGTGAAGAAGAGAGAAGTGAGGGAAGCAAAGGAAGTTAGGGAAGAAAGGCCAGGATCAAGCCCCATCCAGGGGCCAGGTAGATAAGGATGAGCCTCCAAAGTAAACCCAGAAGGAGCAGATAAATCTTCGGAAAGAGAAAAAAAGAAAGTCATGTTACAGAAACCAAGGGGAGAATGTGTTTCAAGATGTAGAGAGTATTTAATAAATAAATAGATAATGTTACTGAATCAAAAAGTATGACAAGGACTGAAAAACAACCATGGAGATTATTAATATTAGTGAAAAGCTATATTACTAATTTCTAAAACATATAACCTTATTTAAAACAAATAAAGAAATTTCATTCCAGATTATCTTGTTTTAGCCCTTGACTAGTAATCAGTTTATTTCTTACCAAATAAGAGTTTAAAATCTAAACAATATCACTTGAGTTTTTAACTAAAAATTCAGTCTTTTCAAAAGAGGTGGCTCAACTCCTGGCCCGGTCAGGACTCAGTAGTGGTCTTTCTCCTTTGCTATCTTTAAGACAAAGGTGTCTTCAGGAAGTTTATTTCCACAGATAATAGGCTAAAAAACACTTTGCATGAACTGGGAGGACCAAGGAGAAGAAACCATAGACTAGGTCCTCTGGAGCAACACACGGCACTGGCGCACACATCGTGATTGGAGTGAGTTGTGGAGAGCATTTGCTTCATTTTATGTTTATGGTGACATTTACCTGGGTACTGCTTTTACAAAGTAGTATTACAGAAAAAACAAAGACAGTTGAATTCTTATGATTTTGAACAGTGAATATGTCAAAAAGCAGGTAATACGTAGATAAGGTTTGTGCCCTGCAGTCAGAAGGAAGTGATGGGTGAATTTATCCATCATGCTTAATGTTAACTGAGCAACACCAAAGGAAAACAGTCATACCTAATGGGAAAATGGGCAGCTCTGAGCCAAGATATCACTGCTCAGGTGAGAGGAAAAACTGGAATTTTAAATGCTAATTTTTTTAATTTATATATTTATTTTTCTGTTACCATTTCGTCCCCTTCCCTCCCGCAATCCCCACACTGTTGTCCACATCCATGAGCCCTTTTCCTTTTTGCTCAATCCCTCCACCCCTACCCTCCCCACCCTCCCTGCCCCTTAGCTGTCATCTGCTCTCCATCTATGAGTCTGTGTCTGTTTTGCTTGTTAGTTCATTTTGTTCATTAGATTCCACGTATGAGTGAATCATAATGTATTTGTCTTTCTCTGACTGGTTTATTTCACTTAGCATAATGTTCTCCAGGTCCATCATTACTATCACAAAGGATAAAACTTCCTTCTCTTTTATGGCTGAGTAGAATTCCATTATGTAAATATCCCATAGTTGTTTTATCCACTCATCTACTGATGGACATTTGTGCTGCTTCCATATCTTGGCAATTGTAAATAATACTACAATGAACATAGGGGTGCTTATGTTCTTTCTAATTAGTGTTTTGGGCCCCTTCAGATATATTTCCAGAAGTGGGGTCGCTGGGTCAAAAGGAAGATCCCTTTTTAATTTTTTGAGGTATCTCCATACTGCTTTCCACAGGGGCTGCACCAGTCTGCATCCCCATCAACAGTCCCCTAGGGTTCCCCTTTCTACACATCCTTGCCAACACTTGTTTGATGATTTATTGATGATAGCCATTCTGACAGGTATGAGATATCTCATTGTGGTTTTAATTTCCATTTCTCTGATGATTAGTGACATTGAGCATCTTTTCATATTTCTCTGGGCCATCTGTATGTCCTCTTTGGAGAAGTGTCTATTCAGGTCCTTTGCTCATTTTTTAATCGGGTTGTTTGGTTTTTTGGTGTTAACCCACACCTTTATAGTCAATATTCAACAGAGGAAGCCAGCACATACAATGGGGTAAAGATAGCTTATTCAATAAAGAGTGCTGGGAAAATTGAACAGATATGTACAAAAAAATGAGACTAGACCGCCTACATACACCATACACCAGAATAAACTCAAAATGGATTAAAGACTTAAGTGTTACACCCAAAACCATAAAAATCATAGAAGAAAACATAGGCAGCAAAATCTCAGATACTATTCGTAGCAATATTTTATCAGATATATCTCCCCACACAAGGGGAAAAAAAGAAAAAAATGAACAAATGGGACTAAATCGAACTAAAAAGTTTTTGCACAGCAAAGGAAAACATCAACAAAATAAAAAGACAGCCCACAGAACAGGAGAACATATTCGCTGACACATCTGATAAGTAGTTAATATCTAAATTTTCTAATGGAATCATTGTCATGTCCACTAGCATATTCCTTCATACTACACTATCAATTATTTTCTACTTATCCTCTGTTCTCAAAAATCCTTGCCATTGTCCCCTTCTATTAAATGCCTTATAGTATGAGTCAATAAACACTCATCACAATTTCAACTTCGAACCACATAATTCCATTTCTCCAGTAATAAAATGGGGATAGCACCTTCACCCTATTTACTGTATAAATGCTATGAAGTTTGTACAAAGTGGAAGTGGGAGGTTTAAATGTACTTTGTAAAATAATTTAAGGCTCTATGTATGTGCAATTTATTGCAATCTTTACATGTAGGACACACTAAGCCAACTACTAAGTACAATCATTTCGAAAAATTCTCATCTTATAAAGCGTTACTGTTGCTTACAAATTAGTGCTGATTGTACTTTCAAATAAAAGAACTCTTAAGGACGTGCCAACTTCACACACACTCACGCTCATATATTCTCTCAGTATAATCACTCAGGAGGTCACTAACCGCATGCACGTGGCAAGCACCGCTAGCTGTCACGTTGTGCTGCTCCTTCCTGACCAGATAGCCGTCTTTGTTAATGGGGTGTACTGCCGTCTAGAACAGGTAATATTTTATAGCCTCTCTGTAGTCAAGTGAGGCTCTTAGGCTAAATTCTGATCAATGGGATGGAAGTTGAAATATCATGTAAAATGTGCCCCTAGAATAAAAGAGTTCTTAAAGTAAAGAGGATCTGGTGTTTCCATTCCTCTCTCTTCCTGTGCCTGGAATGTGTCTGTGCTGCTGGAACTCAAGCAGAGGTCCTGGGCCGGGAAAAAGTGCCTAGATGATGAGGGACGTGGAGCAGAAGGATAAAGAGGTATCTGGGTTCCCTGCACACAAATATCAACCCTAGACTGCCTGCACATTTTTTCACATGCAAGAGAAATAATAATGAAAAATCAATAAAAAATAATAAAACTTTTGTCACTTTGAGTCTTCAGTTTCTCACAAACTCCATCCTATCTATGTAGCATATAGACTATATGCTATCTACTGCATATGCTTATATTATCTACATTTATATGTATAACTATTTGTAAATACTAGCATGAATATGTACAAATATTTATACATACATGTACACATATTTTGAACATACTTAATCTGATATAAAACAAAAACAAGACTGACTATTCAATTGCCTAGAACAGACATGCAAATGTGAAATGCCCACAAAAGTTCTATATAGTGTTACTCTCTCCATTATAATCTCTACAATGCCAATAAAATAGTCATTAAAAGGCTTACTATACATGTGATCTTATTCATAACCCCACTGAAAATCCTTCAATGGCTCTCTATTTCTATCAAAATAATGTCCAAATAACACAGCAAGGCATACAGGTCCTTCCCAAGGAAGCTCCTTTAGTTCTCTTCCACATGCATCCTGTCCTGCAGTTTCACCTCACACAGACAGACAGCTCTCTTCTGCTTGGAGTGACTCACCCCAGACCCCAAAATCTACCTTGCTGATGGCTAACTATCCTTCAAAATTCAGCTCAAATCTTATCTCCTCTGGGGTTTTTTCATGACACTCTTCCATACTCATTGTCCTGTTGTCCTTGCTGGGTTAGTTCCTCCATGCTCCCTTCGGACTTCATGCACATATTTATTCTCTCGACAAGGATTCAGGCATCTACTGAGTGGCAGGCACTACCGAGCTCCACTATAACCTTCAAGTGTATTAAAATTGATTTTTAGTCTTACCCACAGTCCTAGAGAACAATATTGTAAATAGTATGTTTTCCACTTTCTTTCACTCTCGGTGCCCCGCACAAAAGTTCAGTAATTGATTAATTAATTACTGGGAGTCTGCTCTACTCACTGTTCAACTGGATGACCCACTCAGCACCCTGTTGTCAGTTCCTTGACAACAGTTCATTTACTTCATTGTTCTCTTTTCTCCATTTACATGGCCCCAGTTTCAACAGTAGCACCCAGAAGCAAAGATATCCCAAATCTCAAAATCTGAAAGCTCTTATTCATAAAACTGTTTCCAGTGTCTCTCGGCCACTAAACCTACACTTAAGCATCCAGTCCCTTGGCTTCATGCTTTTCTAGAGAACCACATCCCCACCTGCTTCACCTCTTTTCATACCCGGCTTGGACCTCATGTCAGTCATTTCAGTTACTCTCACTTACTCTGTTAATTTCCTCATTCCTCTCATTCTTTTTTTAAACATTTATTTTTTTAAAGATTTTATATATTTATTTTTAGAGAGAGGAGGAGGGAAGGAGAAAGTGAGGGAGAGAAACATCAATGTGTGGCTGCCTCTCGCACGCCTCCTTCTGGGGACCTGGCCTGCAACCCAGACACGTGCCCTGACTGGGAATCGAACCAGCAATGCTTTAGTTCACAGTCCGGTATTTAATCCACTGAGCCACACCAGCCAGGGCTCATTCTTATGTTATGTCACACGTATCTAAGCATCCCTCCTGGTTCAAATTAATTATTTGCCACAATACTGGGTGCTACTGCAAAAAGAAAAGGTAGTCTATGACAGAGATGAGGGCATTTTGGTTAAGCAGTAGGTGTCAAAAACTAAAATAGATCATTTCTCCTCTCTAAGATATTCTAAAATATTAACAGTGAATAAAAGCCACAGAATTAGGTCTCTTGGGTTAGAAGTAGTTTCAGCTTTGTATTCCCTTTTTCCACTAGAGATTGTCAACTGCTGCAATTTGCATCATATTCTTTGGCCAGTAGAGCCAGAGTCCTACCTACTTCTTCATCAGCCTCTGAAGGCTATTACCACAAAGATTCTGGATAAGTCACTTGAAAGATGCCTGGGAAAGCCTCTCTATGAAAGGAAAAATAATGAATGTTCTTAGGGTAAGTTGTCTGAAAAAACAGTTTAAAGATGCTGAAAACTAAAACTGTTTCTGAACGAGCAACCTATTTTTATTTCACAGGCTTTGCAGGAGAAATTCATCATTACATGCTCATGGTGAAAAGTTGGGAAAGTAGAACAATTATTTGCATTCCCCTTGTCTTGTCTTTTCCTTTAAGGGCTGTACTTTTATCGCCAACAGGTGTTTGTACCACAATAAATAGAATGGTTTAGTGAATACCTAATTTATTTCTGGTTTCTGGGTAGCATAGTTACAACTGTTTGCTTGTCCCATAAGAATAGTTAGAAAAGTTCATTTTATTGTTGCTCTATTCCCTTTCATCCCTGGAAAACCAATTGATTTCCTTTCCAGTTTGGCATCTTGATATATCCTTGTACTTTAATCCATTCCTTCTGTTAGAACGACCAATTCT
>VMDR010031030.1:0-12170 GCA_007922815.1 Macrotus californicus
AGTGGATGGGGAGAAAGGGGGAAAAGGTACAGGGAATAAGAAGTATAAATGGTAGGTAGAAGATACAGGGGGAGGTTAAGAATAGTATAGGAAATGTAGAAGCCGAAGAACTCATATATATGACCCATGGACATGAACTGAGGGGAAAATGCTGCTAGGAGAGGGGGTACGGGGTGGAGGGGAATAAACAGGAGAAAAAATGGGACAACTGTAATAGCATATTCAATAAAACATATTAAAAAATTTAATTGAAGAAAGAGATAGCTGTATACATATACATTTTTGATTGAAAAATAAGAATTTGCTGGAGTTTGTTAATGTCCTTGTCACTTTTGACCACCAAAAACAATTTTCAAAGAAAGATATCAAGTTACTAGACAAAAAGGTGGGCCTTGGGGCAAAAGCCAGAGATAAGGCGTTTTATTTATTTATTTTTCCTTTTTACAATTAGTTCTAATTTGAGAAGCATTTAGAGAACACCCGACTGTTTTCCTGTTACTGTGCCAGGCACAGCGGTGGATTCAAAGCAGTGTGCTGCATGATCCCCACACACAACTGTTAGGGACAGAAAAGCTGCACACACATGACGTTATAAGGAAGTGCACATAGCAGATCATGGTTCAGAATCAAAAGGTGCGTCCAACGAGATGGGAAGAGACCTGCATCGTTTCGAGCGCTTAGCAAGCGCTCGGGGCAGACTCGGCGCCCCCTGCTGGAAGCAGCAGCCTCACACTCCGGGGGAACTGCAGACAGCAGGGGGGCTCCTGGGCTCCACCCGGAGAGACACCGGAGGCGGTCGCAACCTGTGTGCCGTACTTGAAAAGTGCTGATGGCACATCCGGGTCTCTTCTAGCGACAAAGTCCATGCTTCTGTGTGCTGTGTGGGTAGTGGACTTCCCCGGGAGGGACAGGGGAGGGCAGGGGTTTCTGGAGAAGGGACACCCCGCTGCAGGGTACAGGCAGAGGAGGAGCCTATGGGGAGCCCACGGGGCGCGTGTAAGAGGCAAAGGCAGGCAAGGGGCTCAGCTCGCACAGCGACTTGGATATTGGACTCAGGGGTAAGGGCCCAGCTCCCAGGCAGAGGACAAAGGGAACCACTGCCCAGGGTGGTGGCGGGACAGAGAAAATGCAGGCGGCTGACCTAGAGGTCACTAACACAAGCATGGAGGACAATGGTCACTTCTCTAACTGCAAGTGAATTTTAAATGGAGTCCTGTTTAGGAGAGCACAGTCTCCTCACCTCTGGATTCAGTCAAAGGCATGCACTCACTAGACAGGGTCTCCCAGTTCACCCCAACCCCAGAGCCGTCTGGTTCCTGCAGACACACTCAGCTGCCTCTCTGTGCTCCACCACTAGATGGCAGCGCTCACCCACGTTACAGTAGGAGGGCCTCCAACAGGCAAGGAGGAGACTGGGCTCTCCCCAGAGACAGACAGACAGACAGGCAAGGAGGAGACTGGGCTCTCCCCAGAGACAGACAGACAGACACACACACACACCCCAACCCCCCTACCCCCACTCCGGCAGATCCCACTATGATTTCTTGGGGAGAAGAGAGCAAAGGTCCCCAGCTGCAGCCAGGGTGGGAAGCAGGATGGCTGCGTCTTCTTGTAGGAAGAGCAGAGGGCATTAATAAAAGATAAGACACCCCAGTCCCTAGTTCCCTCAAGTCCCCCTCATCTGGGGGGGAGGCAGGCTGACCACCGCACTTGGCATTCCTGGGCTCATGGTGCCCAGGGCAGACCCGGAAGTCCCTCTCCACACAGCAGATACTACCCGTGGAGGAGGCGGGCCAGCACTCACCGGGCGAGGGGCAGGCTTCCTCATCTGAGCCGTCAGCACAGTCCCGGTACCCGTCACACACCCAGGTGCCCATCACGCAGGCCCCGCTGCTGCAGCGGTAGTGATTCGGCGGGCAGGTCGAGGGCCCCGGAGTGGGGGAGGGAGGAGTATGGGAATCTGAGGAAAACACCCAGCAAAAACCCAAAGGGTTATAAGAAGCCTGATCTCAGACCAAAACGTGTCCCCACACAGGCGTGGCGGCCCTGGTTCCAGTGGCACCAGCCTGGCGCCTGGCACAGCGCTGAAGCGCAGCTCATCCACAGATCTCTGCAATGGGCTGTCAGAGCAGACAGCGTTTTTCCCTTTTGGGGGCCGATTCACCTTACTTAATGTATTTGAGTTGGGCTAATAATATTCAGATGAGATTGCTTTTGCAGGTTGACGGAAGGAAGGTGACCCAGAATGCAGGAGGCGGGTGGTGGGGGTATGTCACTTCCTTTTGAGGTAAAACATTGTGCCGGTTAACTTGACCGCCACCCCCCTCAATCCCAGGCCTGGTTTAGGCAGGAGGAAACAAAAGCGAGAGACACAGGCTTGCGTCCCACATCTGTGCCGTTCCGCTGTGTCGGGCCACCGGTGTCACCTCCTGTCTCGCTACAGTGTGGCCTCCAACTCAGGACAGAGTCTGCGTCCCTAACAAGCTCCAGGGACCGGCAGGGGCCCCTGCTCTGCAAACCCCACGTGGAGCAACCAGGCTCTAGGGCTCCTACTGCCCGCTGCACACCATGGACTGCGTGGCCCTGGAACAGCAAAAGCCCGCGTGCGCATTTTCCAAACAGGAGGGGGCAGAGCTCAGAGAATTAAGCCCGAAGAAAACCACTAAGTGGGCCGGCCCCGAAGCATCTCGGCGCGGGCCGACCCCGGGCCTCCTACCTCCGCAGCCCTTCTCGTCCGACCAGTCCCCACAGTCGTTCTCTCCGTCACATTTCCACCGGCTGGGGACGCAGTGGCCGTTCTCACACTGGAACTGGAAGTAGCGCGAGCAGTTTGGGGCTTCTGTGGGGTTTTCTGGGAGACCAAGTGCACGTTAGTCACCTGCCCCGCACCAGTGTGAACACGAGGCTCTACTGCAGGCACAGCCCCTCACACCCACGTTCCAGGGCGGCCTGCAGGTCCCTGCCTGACGTCCCCAAAGGAGGTCAGCGAGCGACCCAGCACACATCCACACGCTCACCCAGAGCCCATCTCCTGGGACCCACACGCCTATACCTGAGCTTCTGACACTTGACCGGAGGAGCAACCTAACTGGCTACTGAGGATAAGACGACGGTGACAAGGACGCTACTGCACTGTGACATCTAAAACTTCTGGGAGAGGAGGGGAAGCTCACTTTGAAATAATGACCATCGATCCTTATCCCCCGTGGTCCCTATATAGAACGTGACCTTCCCGACTGGGGGGGAAGATGAAGTGGAATAAGCACCCCAACACCCACAAGGGCCAGGCTGCCCGTTCGAGCCTCAGCTCCTTATGCAGAGAGTCAAGCGCAGGCAGAATAGGCTGCCGGACAGGGGGCAGCGCAGGCGGGGCCCACCGAGCCAGGGCAGGGGCAGCAAGGCCCGCGCACTCACCACAGCGAGCCTCGTCGGAGCCGTCCCCACAGTCATCCGTCCCGTCGCACTTCCAGACCAGGCTGACGCACACGCCGTTCTCACACTGGAAGCTGAGCTCGTCGCAGACCTTGTGGAACTCGGGGTCGTGAGCTGGACGAGAAACGAACGCCGTGAATCCCCGGTTCCTGCCAGGCCGAAGAGCTCCACGCAGAGGGGCTGCTCGGAAGCAGGTGGAGGAACGGAAGTCCTGCGCCCAGGGGCGGCCTAGTGGGGTGTGGCTGTGAGTGCGACCCACCACAGAACCGTACATTTGCTTAAAACATGATGAGATTTTTGTGACTATGTGTCACAACGTGCTTAATGCGTGGCCCAAGACAACTCCCCTTCTTCCAGTGTGGTCTGGAGACACCCAAAGGTGGACGCCCTGGTCGGGGGGTGGGATTCCTTGGAAGCAAAACTCAATCAACTGTCAGTCTGACCCCCAGTGTCTGAGAAGGTGGCTGCACCTGGAGACAGCCTCTGAAGGGTGGTGAGGCCAGTGAGGTCATCACGGGGAAGCCCGAACCCTGGGTGACTGGTGTCCTTGTGAGTCAGGGGCACTAGTACACAGACAGGCCCAGGACTCAGGGAGAAGACAGTCACTGGCAAGTCAAGGAGACAGGCCCCGGAGACAGCAAACCTGCCAACACCTTGACCTCGGAAGCCCAGCCCTGAACTGTGAGGAAAGGCGTGTCTGCTGTCGGGCCCCCCGTCTGTGGGCCTTCATGCTGTGGCGGCCAGGCAGATGAGCCCAAGCACAGGCTGCTCCATGCGGGGCAGTGTCAGGACCGGGCCACCGCAGAGAACAGAGTACACACTCCAGAAGGGGCCAGGCAGGGAGACTGACTAACACCCAGGCTGCCAGGCGGGGTAGGTGCTGTGAAGACCACCAGAGCAAGGCAGCGGCCTGCCCACAGAGTGACAGAGGCAAGGAGGTCTGTCAGAGAAGGGGATGCCTGAGCCAAGGCCTGGGTCCTTCTTTGTCTTCCCTGTAGACATGCCAGCAACTAACAAGCATGACCTCTGAAGCAAGAAACATCAATCTGCCTCAGCAAATGCAAGATCAGACACGCACCCGAGATCTGCGAACCAGAGGCGCCGCCTCCCCGCCTGCCCCACTCACAGCATCCTGCAAATGCGGTGTCCTCGTCCGAGCCGTCCCGGCACTGCACGATGCCGTCGCACACCATGGACTGGAACAGGCACTGCTGGCGGTTCTTACACACGAAGTCCATGAAGCGGGTGCACAGGGGCTCTGCAAGGGGGCAGGGGGAGAGGGCCCTGAGCACTCGGGGCCCCGGGGCCCTCACGGGCCGGGGCCAGCACGCCTCAGCGCAGGGCTCCCCCCCGAGTGGGAGCAGCCACCCGTTCCTGAGCACTTGCTTCGTGCCAGGCCCTGACCGGCAACACTCGGCACGAAAGCCCATCTCTAAACTGTCGCAACAATGCCTGGAGAGATTTCACTGTCCCGCTTTCAGAGGAGGAAGAAGACGAGATGGCAGTGCAAAGAGCAGGCGGCAGACGCGGGCAAGCCAGCGACTGGAACCCAAAGCCATCCGCCACGAGAGCCCGTGCTCTGAATCATGCCAACGTGACAGGTTCTCTGCCACAGGGCGGTGGGGATGGGGACCTTCACGAAGGAGCAGAGTCACGGACGCAATCCTGTCACCGCCTCCTGCAGCTCGGATGCCGAGGCCCCAGTTCCTAGTGTGACTGTTTGCACGCAGGGCCTCGACAGAGGCGACCACGGGTGAACGAAACACGTGCAGACGAAGGAGGTGAATGCACGCTGAATGGACCCAGTGGGACCTGTGTCTTGGAAGACGAGACGCGGAGGTGCAGGGCACAGAGAAAAGGCCGCGGGAGGGCACAGCTGCTGCGCCAATCCTCGGGGCCTCCTGCCAGCCAGCACCCCACCCCCGCCCCCTCACACACACACACACACACACACACACACACACTTCGGACTCGCCAGCCTCCATTCGGGCGTGAGACAACTCCTTAAAGTGAACGCACGTCCTGTTGGCTTTGACCCTCCCAGTCTCAGCTCACTGCCGGCGGGCGCACGGGAAACGGAAGGTCTGGCTGGTGTGCGTTGTAGCGTGCGCGCCCCCGGGGCCGGAGGGGACTCACCGCACCGCTGCTCGTCGGAGCCGTCCGAGCAGTCCCGCCGGCCGTCGCAGTGCTTGCTGGAGGGGATGCACGTGCCATTCGGGCAGCGGAACCCGTTGCACTTCCTCTCTGAAATGGAATGCAACCGTGGGCCAAAGGCCAGAGGAAACAGGCAGGCGCCCCACACAGTCAGTGCTGGGGGGGCGCACCCGAGAGGAGCACCCTCTGCCGCAGCTAGCATGCTGCAAGCGTGTCCGTGTGGGACCTAGCAGTGCCGCCTGCAGAGATGCAATCTGCCTGCACAGGTGAGAAAGAATGCACGTGCAAGCTGCTTCGCGGCAACACTGTGAGAGGCTGAAAGCCACCTGCACGTCCATCGATGGGGCACCTTGCCGCAGACTGCCCTACACGGGACGCTGCGCTGTCACGGAGATTGAAGGAGCACTGCAGGAAGGTGTCCTGGGTGTGCAGCTACGTGGAAACAAGGTACGAAAGAGCAGGCACAGCGTACTGCCTGCGTGATATCAAACAAGAACACATAGCACATCCGACCCTGCAGGTGTGCTCGCAGTGGTCTGACGGGGTGAAGGGTGCAATCGCGGCTTCCTGCGCAGACAGGGTGGGGCCTGGGCAGACGGGCAGGGAGTGCTCACTGTGTAGCTTTTAACGTTTTTTCCATTTGGAACCATGTGATGTGTTGTTACCCACTGAAAAAATGTAAGTGTATTTTTTTTTAAAAAGCAAAAGCAAAGCTTCAGTGAATGGGGAAAAAACACAAATCCTGACTATAAATCCTGGTTTTTAAAGCTCTCTTAAGTCACTCACCATCTCGATTCTTTAGGAATTCTAAGCCAAAGCCCTTTTGGAGAAAGTTTGTCCCAGAAATGTTAAGAAACAGGTTTCTCACGTAACAAAGAATTCTTGCCACTGAGCAGAGAGCCACTGCCTGACCTGAGGCCGCGTGGCCAGTCCAGCCGGCCAGCATGGCTGCTGCAGACACAGCCCTGGTGGACCGTCCAGGAGGCCAGGTGTAAGGCAAGGAAATGGGTTTTAATCCCGTAAAAAAGACATCATTCCTAAGAATGTGTTCGAAAGACATCCAACAGAAACAGTAAATGAGCACCACAGTGGGAGAAAAACGTCACTAAGAATAAAAAGAAATTTTAGCTTTTGGGATCAAGTGCAGGGCTGAAAAGTGCCTGTTTTGGGGACTCTAAAAGTGCCACACCCAGAGAGGAACTGGGTAGCCCCAACCTGAGCTCTGCCATGGTCCTCAGCGCTGCTCTCGTTTCTTGCCCAGCCCCTGCCCCCATGTCCAGTGGGGAAGTCCAAACCTCCAGGCCTCCAGCTCCCTACAGGCCCACGGTGACCCGGCTGGAAACCCTGAATGTAAGCCCGCGCAGTCGGCGAGGGCCCGGTGGCCAGGCCGGAGCAGTCTGCCTGGAGTGCTTAGCAAGCAACAGGCAAAGGTGGCGAGTGTTAAGAAAGAAAGTCTCTTTAAAAGTACGAAGTTGAAATCACATGAGACAATGCCCACTCACTGAACGTGTGAAAGCAATTGAAAAGATAAAACGGGATGCCAAGGGAGACGTGGGGAAACGTGGAATACACTGCCAGTGGAGATGTTTTCAGTACGATCCTTGGAAACCAAGTTCAGAAACACTTAACGAGAGTCAGAGCCTGTGGCCCTGCAGCTGCGTCTTAAAGAACGAGCCCCAGGAGGCACAGGCCCTCCGTGTCTGCGGCTCCCACCGCCAACTCGCCAACCACGAATGGAAAACCGCAGGGGCTCGAGCGAGGGGCCGCAGCGCCCGCAGCCACGGGGTCCACCAGCACCCCAGAGTGTCGCAGGTTCTGTCTCCTGCTCGGTTTCTGGAACCAACCCTCTGCAACCCAAGGGACGACTATATCTCAGCGGAAAAGCAGGCTTTCATTTCCAAGGACACAAAGAGTCTTCCTGGGCAGTAACAATGTCAACTACAGCCCCCGGAATGCCCACCCAGGGCGTGACGAAGCCAGACAAGTGCTAGCTGCAGAAAAACACGGAGAGGGGGAAGCATCTTCACTGAGGCCGTGACAGGAAAGGGCTGTGGTACGTAACCACACGGAGACAACGACCACAGCTCCACGAGGATCTGGACCCTGAGGGGTAAAACAGGAAACACACACACTGGTCTCTGCCTCTGGCAGCCGGCACAGGGCTCTCAAAACCCTTGTAACTTCCAGGAAGGAGAGAAGGAAGGAGACAGGGATAGAGACTTGAGTTAACAATCAGCCATGCCTATGTGATGAAGACTGAAAAGCCCAGCAGTACAGGCTTCAGATCACATGGAGGTGCGGAGGGTGGGGCCTAGAGAGGGCTCGGGAGCTCCACACACCTTCCCCAGACCTGCCCGCTGCATCTCCTCCACCTGGGTGTTCAGCTCTGTCCTTTATCATAGCCTTTTACAATAAACCAGAACACCTAAGTGTTTCCCTGAGTTCCTGAGCCATTTCAGCCAATGATCCAACCCAGGGAGGGCACTGTGGAGCCCAGATTCACAGCTGGTCCATCCGGGACCCAGGCGCACGTAGCCTGGGCCAGCACCCGAAGCGGGGCTCAGTCCTAACCTGTGGGATCTGATGCCGTGTCAAGGAAAACCGTGGCACAGCTAAGCTGGGGGTGCCCTGCTGGTGCCACAGAGCTGCGTGGTGTGAAAAACACGCACCTGGGGCCCCGAAGTGTCTGGGGTGCTCCATGCGCACTGAGAGCAGAGGAGAAACACAGGAGTTGTTGCTACAGACAGAGAGCAAGAGGGTCAGAGCAAGAGGGACAGGAAACCTTGTAAATATTTGGTGTAAAAAAGCATTTCAGATGTTGTGCTTTTGTGGCAGCTACTTTGAGGTTAACTTCTACTGTGAAGGTGATGGACTACCTCAGAATTCTATTTTAAATCAATTATACCAGAAAGGTTCAACTCCTGAGTGTGTAAGCCATTTTCCGTGAGGACCGTGACCAGGAACCCTTGGTTACAAAGCCTGCTATGTGCACAGGAGCTGCTGGCTCACTCCTGGCAGAGCACTGGGCACGGGGCTGTATTTGGCACTCTGGGTGATTGGTTGGTCTCCATTTGTTTCCTGCAAAGCTGTCACGGAAAAGCAGTGCGGCCAACTGCTGGCCTGGGAACTGAGCCTGCGTGGGTACGGTGGGATGCCGCAGAGAACAGGGCTGGGGGGGCGCACGGGCAGGCGGAGCACGATCCGTTTCCCGGCTGCCTCCCCCCGACAGCACGCGTGAACGAGAGCAGCTCCAGGTGGGGCCGAAGCACCTGTGCTTACCACAGATGGTCGGATCCTCGTCGGACCCATCCTGGCAGTCCATGTCGCCATCGCAGGCCCACCGCTGGGGGATGCAGTGCCCGTTGTGGCACTGGAAGTTGGAAGCCTCACAGGTGTGGTAGATGGCTGCCCGCAGAAGAACAGAGAAGCCGTCAGTGCTGCCCCTCCTCGCTGCACCCCCCCAACCATCAAGGAGCTGCCCCAACAGGGGGGCTGTGCCAGGGGACACGGTGGGAACAGAGGCTTCTGCGTTCTTCCTTGCCAGAATGCAGGCACCTGGAGCTGCCCCTCCAGATGGGGCGAGGCCGGAGTCCAGGGGTTCACAAAGGGTGCACGAGCACAGATGTGCATATTAAAAAGTCATTTGCTTTCCACAACAAAGGTAAGAATCATTCCCCTTCTACAGCCAAAAATCAGGCTCAGCGAGACCAGGCCACTTGCCCACATTCACAAAGGTAATTATGTAACAGCACCAGGGCTGTCCAAGTCCAAAACCCACACTGCTTCTGCCTGGCCTCGCTACTGCACCCCCTCACAGACACCGTCTCCCCCACCCCCGATTCTGCAGCTGGGGGAGACGGTGGCCCATGCTCAGGAGACTGGGCTCTAGACCTGGCCCAGACACTGTCTAGGGGCCTCGGCCTCATCGACACACCGATGTCTAAGGACCCCTGCAAGCTCCGAAAGGCCAAGATCTTACAATTCTAATTAAACTACCCAATTTCAAATGTGGAAGTCCTCACATCCAAACAGCACACAAGATTTGTCCTCAATCACAAAGCCAGCCCCAGAAGCGAGAACTGCCTGACCTTCTGGACAGCACACAGCGCCATCTACCTGCAAGAGCGGCACAGGCCGCCCCCGTGATCACTGAAGAAACAGCAGGCTAGGCTGAGGATGCCTGGAAATCATCTAGAAACTTCTCAAGGCCGGGGTCAAAGGCTCGGTCAGATGGATAATAGCCACTTCAAGGCCGACCAACACCACTAAGCATCTTCTCCGTCAGGTTCCCCTCCCCCCTGAAACAAGCTGTTTGTGCCCATTCACGACCGAATGAAAGCCAGGACCTCCTTGACCCCAGCACAGAGTGACAACCGAGGGAGTGGGCTCGCTGTTGGCATCGCTGTGTGGACAGGGCGGCTGCTCAGCAGGAGGCGGCGAAACAAGACTGCGCCAGGACACAAACGGCAGCCATGCGTTCAGTCCAGATGGCGCGCCACGAGCAACCCGAGGGCTGGGAAAACTGGTTCCTGCTGCCCTCTAGAACTCCTGAAGAATCAGAGGCACTCTTTGCGATGGTCGGAAATACAAAGAACCTGAGTGTTCAAGCCACTGCACAACAAGCGGCAGTCTGCCAGCCGTGGCCTGCACAGCTCTCTGAAGCCCCTGGCTGCGTCCGAGAGCATGCAGCCCAGTCTGGAGAAGGCCTCAGCGTTCCAGAAACTTCAGCACTCGGAATCCGTGCACAGTCTTTGTAAAACATGTTTATCTCGGCCCTAGCTGGTGTGGCCCAGTGGACTGAGTGCTGGCCTGTGAACCAAAAGGTTGCTGGTTTGATTCCCAGTCAGAGCACATGCCTGGGTTCCAGGCCAGGTCCCCGGTAGAGGGTGTGCAAGGGGTAACCACACATTGATGTTTCTCTCCCTCTCTTTCTCACTCCCTTCCCCTCTCTAAAAATAAATACAATCTTTTTAAAAAGCTGTGATTCGGATATATATATACAAAATGAAATACTACTCAGTAATAAAAAGATGTCAGGGCACAGATGAACCTAAATGCAGGGTGTTATGCGGAGTAAGGTCAGTCAATCAGAGAAAGAGAACGTCATATGATTTCACTTACATTTGGAATCTAAAAGGCAAAATTAACAAAAAAATAGAGAGTCATGGACCCAGAGGTCAGAGTGATGGCCCCAGAGGGGCAGGGGCTGGGGACTGGGTGAGAGGCGCAAAGATCAGGCACAAAACAGTCACAGGACGCAAGGACAGCGCAGGAGAGTCGGCATGAGGCGCCAGGCGGGTGCGGAGTGCTGGGGCTCCCCCCCGTGCAGTGCACGGCTGCCTCACCTGCACACCTGAAACCCCCACAAAGTAGCACTGTGGGCAACCTGGAAGTACAGGAATCAGCTTTCCAAAGCTGTGCTCCTCCTGGTCAACTAAAGGCACCTTGTGACTGAAAGGACAATGGATGGAAACAAAGCAGACCTGCCCTCACCAGCCCCCTTGAAGAAAGCGCCTGTATCTCCTTCCCTGGAGGGAGCTGAGGCAGAACTGAATAGCAACTTCCAGAGGAGGCTGCAAAGCATATTCGCGCCTTAGGCAGTGAAACTTGTTTTAGTTCCCCACAAGCTCCCCAACCCCTTGCTCTGCCTCATGGCCCCATAAGGCACGTGAGACTCAGCCAGTCACAACTGTGATCGACACGGGGAACCTATTACCACTGCTCTGTTCCACAACCAAGCCTTCCTGATACTCCCGTGCTGCTTCCAAGTTTATTTTTAATGGGATGTCACCCCAAAGGGACGCAAGCACAGTTTCAGCTTTCCCTGTTTGGGGAACCCCTGAAACTCCATTCCAATAGAGGAGGTACTTGAGTGCCACTCGACACATGGTCTGAGCTGTTTATTGTTGGTCCTGAAGAAACGAGAAGCTGAGCACGACATAAACCAGCCACGTGTCTATCCCTCGGGACACGGTCTAGCTCGGCTAACGTTTCTCCACAGCAAGACGTCTCCATGCAGGAGCAGGATGCGGGTGTGCCCTTCATCACGAGCTTACCACGCAGCGGCTCCCTGGGCAGCACTGCACTGGCCGAGCCCTCAGCCCCATTTCTCAGGGCCCAGACCCTACGACCAGGAAGGGCTACAACGCCTACCAGCCCACGAACAGGTGAGCGTTGGGCAGAGAGCCCAGAAACACTGACCCGTGCAGTTGGCTTCGTCGGACCAGTCCCTGCAGTCGTTGTCCCCGTCACACACCCAGGAGGAGCGGATGCACAGCCCGGAGCTGCAGCTGTACTCGTCACTGCGGCACTGGTGCGCTTCTGCAGGGAGACCACAGGCGGACGCTGAGGATGCCGCCCTCCACCCAGGCTTACCCCTGGTGCCCGAGTTCCTGAGGCTTAGACCTGCACCATGAACCCCTGCACGCTGACTGCCTGGAACAGGCATGGATGGAGACCTGCACCATGAACCCCTGCACGCTGACTGCCTGGCACGGGCGTGAATGGAGACCTGCACCATGAACCCCTGCACTCTGACTGCCTGACACAGGCGTGGATGGAGACCTGCACCATGAACCCCTGCA